>JACEGR010004912.1:0-80564 GCA_014170235.1 Listronotus bonariensis
ATCAAATTCCTTGTAGGACTTTGCTTGTAATTTAAATTAAGGCAAAACCTGTTACTAACACATTTTGTACTTTTGTATTTGTACAGGATTTTATAAAACTTTAAAAATTTTGGTGTAAATTGGATTTATCTATTTAAAACAAGATTTCGACATTTTGCGCTCGTAACTCCCATACTCGATTCTAAGCGAGTACCTAAATCTATTCATTATTTGTGCATGGGCGTAGTTAGGGAGTACTCAGCACAGCTTAACCGCTGAGTTAAGCAGAAGTGTCAAAACTGTCAAAATAATGCTACCCCATTGGTTTAATTTGACAATTTTAACACTCTGCTTACCCAGTGGCTGAGTACTCTTGAATGCGCCCCATTGTGTGGGTGGGTTGCCATTTGTGTAAACCATATCCTAGCAGTGTAAACCAGTAAAACCTGCTGCTGACGTAATCTCAATCTAGACCCCCACACCCCCATGTCAGTAAAAAATAGGGCAAAACAAAGACTCCCCCACTTCCCCCATGGTGCCTGTGCGATAGCAGTTGACCGGCACTCAAAGTGTTTATATTTAAATGTTAATAACAGGGAAAGGTACAGGATGTCAACTTGCTGCAGAAAATTGTTTCGATAATTTTGTGTTACTTTTAAAATATTGTAAGCAAAGTCGCTATCTATGGGTTCTTGATATGCGCCCAAGTGAGACAACTCTTTTTTACTTGCTAAACAAAAGAGGTATACTTTATGAAAATCGTCTGGGCATCCGTTTTTTGAGATAATTACGTTTATGCTGTTTATAGTGCGCCCAGAAAATATTCACATAAACACTAAAAAAACAAATTAGCCGGCGCAAATTTAATAGTAAATACCTAAAATATAATATAATAAAAAATATAAATACAGTAGGGTAATAAAGTATAAACAGTCTTTGCTTATTAAGTTATGCATATTAATTTTTGCCCATCTGCCAAATGTTGGTGCGCCCATTTGCATTTACGCATGAGGTTTTGAAAAAATCGCTCTTTCGTTGATCGTTCTCTTGACGCTCGTCACTCTTCAGTGTGGCGTTACACTAAGTTTTACTTTTTTCACCTTGGATTTGCTTGGAAATTAAAACTTAGATTTTTCTGTTAAATATAAAAAAAAAGATGAATTGAGGGTAACTTTATTCTTTACTTATAAAGTCTATATCATATCCCACTATGCGAAATTTTAAAATTAGAAACATTAAATTAGGGTCCGAAATCTAAAATACCTATTAGTAAAGACAATTTGAGTATAATTGTCTTTACTATTAGGTACCATATACAATGTGAACATAAATAGTCCCCCTCTGCTAACTTTGTTACCCTTAATTTTTTTTTATAAAATTTGGGTATGACTAGTGGGAGCATATAAACTACTTTTGACGTAAAAATGAAAGTTGCAACAATTGTCGAGAGGAAAAAAAGTAAAATGGAAAGGGGGTCTTGTGGAACATTATTTTAAAGCTCCCTGACGAGAACTTTATAATCCTAGATTATAAAGTCATTATCTTTACCCACTACAAAATAGCGGTTCTTTATAAATTACCTAAATACTCGATTTGAATTGCCATATTTTTGAAACTAATAAAGTTAGATGTACCGAATGTTGTAATTTCTGAAAGCTCTTTTAAAGTTTTTTTAATGGTGATATAATATACAGGGTGCTTTTTTAAAAAATATATAAGTATTAGCTTTTTGTCCTGCTCTGTATATTATCATTAGTATCACCATAAAAAAGATTTTATTAAGAGCTTTAAGAAAATATTATATTAAGTACATCTAACTCTAAAATTTTTGGAAATATGGCCGTCCCAATCAGGTATTTGGGCAATTTTTAAAGTACTGCCATTTTGTAGTAGGTGAAGGTATTGGCTTTATATTCTAAGGTTGTAAAGTAACCCTTTTCCATTTATTTTTTTCCTAAGATGGCGCCCACCCGCCATCTTGATTGTTGCAGCCATCATTTTTCCGTCAAAAAGTGCGTATATTCTTTCATTAGTCGTACCGAAATTTTAATAAGAATGAATTAAGGGTACAAAAGTTAGCAGGAAAAGGGGACTGTTTACGTCCACACTGTCTTTTAAAAAGCTGCTTGTATATTGAAAAATATAAAATTAAAAATTCTATAACTACATTACTGGATACTACGTAAAACTATATACTAATAAAAAATTAGTTTTTACTTTTGTTTCCACCTAAATCCGGACACCCTGTACACTTATGTACCTACTTAATAGATGTACATGTATTATTTTTATTCGTATGTAGGTGGTCGTTTTATACATACTGGATCAGCTAAATAACGTAACACATAAGCAATGTCAGGAAAAGAGACAGTCAAATACCCGCATGTAAACATTTCGGATTGGATAAGTCCGATACATCTATGTCGTTGCTTTACCGGCCGATATATCAATACCTATTTATTTTATGCTTTATTTGTTTTCTGGGAGATTAAATTTAAACAAAATAGTAATTGACTTTCTCCAGAATAAAATTAAAAAGTTTTTTCAACATTTTAAGAAAATTAAACATTTATATACTATAAAGAACTATTTTGTAGTTAGACAATATAAAAAAGTTAAGAAATAAAATAATGAAATATTTAATATTAAGTTACTTACGATACAAAGGTTTCAATCTATAAACAAAGGTTCATTAGCTTTCAGCATGTCTGATGGACATTTCATTTTTAATAAAAACTTTTTCAGTTTTTCTAACAAGTTTATCAGTAAGTTTTTTAGGTAAACTGTTAAACCACATTTTTGGTAAATTATTTACCACATTTTTGAGACGCAACCATTGGCCCAGTTCCCGTCTGGCGTCTTGTTACGATTTTATTTTATTGGATTAAAATAATTTAAACCGAGAGCTAATGAACCTTTGTTTATAAATTGAAACCTTTGTATCGTAAATAACTTAATATTATATATTTCAATATTTTATTTCTTTTAAAGTAATCATAACTTTTTATTATATTGTGTAAGAACAGAGTCGTTCTTCATGGTATATAAAAGTTTTAATTTTCTTAAAATGTTGAATAAATTTTAATTTTATTCTGAAGAAAAACCAAATAATATTTTGTTTAAATACCTATTTGCTTAACCAGTTTTTTTAGGTATTTTTTTCCGCTCTTAATTTTTTTTTACGGTCATATGAGATTGGCGGGACCCGGGACCGGGAATACTTGTTTTAAGGTAAGATATAAACTCTGCGGTGATGTAAAAAGCATTATTTAGTAAAATCGACAGCGAGTTTAACTGGGAGTCGGCAGGTAGGTAAAACATAAAAAATAAAAGAAAAATAATTTCCTACTATCGCAAAAATGAACGAAAAAAAAATTTTCCTTTTAAACAGATAAGAGAAGAACTTTTGCTTGGTATTAGTATTGTTTGTTCAAATAACGACAGCTTTGAATTTTAAATTTTGTTTATCAACAATTATTTTTTAAATAAATGTCCGTCATACAGTCTTCGAAAGTTTTTACTAAATGGAAAACTTTTTAATTATTAACTTTACAAAAAAATGTGCCTCTCTATATAATTGCATGTACAGGTTGGCTTAATTAAAAACTTTTTACCAAATTAAAATAGAGGGTATAAGTTTCTAAGATACAGGGCGTTAATTGTTTTTTTAAGTCTTTTTTTTTAAATACATAAAAAGCCGGTGGCGTACATTTTTCTCTTAATAATATTGGCTGTTGTGCTCACTGTACGCCACTGGCTTTTTATGTAGTTTTTATGTTTTTTTTCTTTAAAGGAACTAAAAATATATCTATTTAGTGTGTTAACATATTTTCTTGTATTGGCTTCGTCTTTAAAAAATTAAAAAAGAAAAAACTTCCAAAAAACAATTAACCTGTATCTCAGAAACAAAGCAACTCCAGACATATGTTTATAGAAACTTTTCTTAATAAAATATCCCCTTTAAGGTCAGGTACCGTAGTAAGGAAATGCCTTTTATTTAAATTTGGAAACAAGTCATTTTTAAGCCACCTTGTACATCTAACCAAATATTTTTGTGGAAATGTATTTTCTCATCAAGCAAAACTTTTTAATAAGAGACACTTTTATTTGTAAAGTAAATAATTTAAAAGTTTTTCATTTGGCAAGAACTTCCGAAGACACGCTGTATAATGTGTGGTCCAGAAGATATTAGCTCTGATATATTGTACCTATTATTACAACAAAATTTAAAATAACAATAATTTAAAAATTAAGAAGTATTATTTCTCTCTTGGGGCATATAATGTTAAATTTATATCTTAATTTACATTATGCATAATCGAGAAAAAGTATTGGACTTTCTTGTTAATACTTTACTTTCTTTTATAACAAACTGCAGGTGTTTAGGTACAGCTAATTTGCAAAAACACCTTTTAGTTAAAGTCTGTTAATTTTTTAAATATACTATTTTTTATTCAAAATATTATATTATTATTGCAAGTGCTTCTTCAGCAGCTGCACAAAGAGAATGGTAATTTTTCGGAAGAACATTTTAAAAGAATATTTAATCATTCTTATTTCTGTGAGATAGCCCACAAAGGCTTGTGCAAAGCCTATACAGAGTGATCTCTAATTAATGGTACATAGAGAAACCACAGACTTCTTATGTCCAAATGTTAAGATTTAACCAAAAAGGGCCGTTCCAGTATGACGTAAGCAGATTTATTACAATTATTAACTCCCTCCCTCCATGTCATCAAAAGTAAGCAAGGTCTTACCCCTCCCATGCTTAAGTAAACATTTGTATATATATTTTTTTTATGAATTTCGTTTTTTTATTGCTTTATAAGCAGCAGTTATAATTCTAGAAATAGAAGAATAGGTTTAGGATAGAGGACTATAACGCACAAAAATTTTCATTTAAACAAACTTTACTGACCGTATTCAACATAGAGCAAGGTAGATACAATATTATTTAATATTACGAACAAATCAAACGTCCCTAAAACCTTTGGTTTGTATATTAATGTTTACATCAAGCCATTCAAATACAGAAATATAAAAAAACATAGTTTATTCTTGTGACCAGTTGAGAGAGTCAATCATAAGAAATAAATCTGTCTTATAAAGTAAGTGTTCCCACCTCGCCGAGTAAAGATCCCTGGAGATGCGTTAAACAATCGCTGGCAAAACGTCGGTAAACGATTTCAATTTGACGTGGTCTAAAGTCAAGAACTAAGATTCCTCAGTTCTAGTACTTATACCTACCTCAAATGGTTTTACCATTCACAAAATATAGTAGATTGGATTTATTCTTAGTCACTAATTGCAATTATTCTTCAATTTTCTTAGAAACAATATCAAATTCCTTATAGGAGTTTGTTTGTAATTTAAATTTACGTAAAACTTCGTTTACTACCTACATTCTGTACTTTTGTATTTGCATAAGATTTTTTAAAACTTTTAAAAAAATTTTAACACGCTTTTATTAACTTGGGTTGTAACTATCTATCTATCTATGTAACGGAATCTTTGAGCCTAATTTTAACCAACTTCCAGCTATTCGATTTCTTTGAAACTTTGCACACGTGTCAAGGACCGATGAAGATGCAATAATTTAAAAACAGTATCCCGTTATCTTTTTTGAATCGCCAGGAAAAAAATTCCATTATATTATAAAAACAACACCTAGGATGCCATCTGTTGGCAACATTTCAAACTTTGCTATTAAATGAAGAAGAAATTTTTTAGTTTTTACACAATTTGGTTAGTTGCACCATTGGTGTTCAATTTGTATGAACAATAAAAATATAGGGTTAGTTGCACCATTGGTGTTCAATTTTTATGAACAATAACAGTTAATAAATGCCGTTAACACGCTTTTTTATTAACTTGGGTTGTAACTATCTGGCTATGTAACGGAATCTTTGAGCCTAATTTTAACCAACTTCCAGCTATTCGATTTCTTTGAAACTTTGCACACGTATTAAGGAAACATGACAATGCAATAATCTGCAAACAGTATCCCGTTATCTTTTTTGGATCGCCAGGAAAAAAATTCCATTATATTATAAAAACAACACCTAGGTTGCCATCTGTTGGCAACATTTCAAACTTTGCTATTAAATGAAGAAGAAATTTTTAGTGGGTTGCAATATATTGGCAACGGTCCAAACATTGCCTGGATTGCCATCTGTTGGCAAAATTTCAAACTTTGCTACTTAATGAAGAAGAAAATTTTTAGTGAGTTGCAATCTGTTGGAAAAATTTTAAAATTTGCCACTCTTGTTCATTAAAAAATTTTTCGCCATTTTGTCAAGAGTAGCAGAAACTAAAAAATGAAAAATAATTAATAGTTTAAAAAACCAAAAAACACGCTTTTATATGCAACCGAACTAAAAATTAGAAAATAATTTTTCATTAAAAAATATTGTCATTTCATAGTAAAAGCGTGGGGTGATAAATATATTAAATGTTATAATTATTATATTTGCAAATATCTATGATGGATTTGGATGGATGGAATTTCATAGTAAAAGCGTGGGGTGCATTTTACTATTTTTTCATAACTTTTCCATCATAGATATTTGCAAATATAATAATTATAACATTTAATATATTTATCACCCCACGCTTTTTACTATGAAATGACAATATTTTTTAATGAAAAATTATTTTCTAATTTTTAGTTCGGTTGCATATAAAAGCGTGTTTTAGTTTTTAAACTATTAATTATTGGTTTAACTTAGATTTATCTAATTAAAACCACATTTCGACATTTTACGCCGTAATTCCCATACTCGATACTAAGCGAGTACCTAAATCTATTTGTGGAAATCACCAAAAATGTGTATTGTTTTGAAGCATGGGCGCAGTCAGGCGTACTCAGCCGCTTAACCGCTGCTTAAGCGAAGTGTCAAAACTATCAAAATAAAGCTACCCTATTGGTTTAATTTGACAATTTTCACACTCTGCTTACCCAACGGTTGAGTACTCTTTAAATGCGTTCCATTGTGTGGGTGGGTTGCCATTTGTGTAAACCATAGATGTTGAGAATAGGAAAGATACAGGAAGTCAACTTGAAAAAAAAATTGTTTCAATAATTTTTGTTACTCGGTATCTATGGGTTTTTTGATATGCACCATGTAGACAACTCTTTTACTTGATAAACAAAACAGGTATACTTGTGAAAATCGCTCTGGGCATCCCTTTTGAGATATTTACGTTTATGTTGTTTATAGTGCACCCAAAAATTATTCACATAAATACAAAAAAAAAAAAATACAGTAAGGTAATAACTTTTGGTAATAAAGTATATCGAGTCTTTGCTTATAAAGTTATCAACATTTACTAGTTTAGCGCATATGTTATTACCCAACTTCATTTTTATTTTAATTTTTGTTTTTATTTATTATTTTTAACTTTTTAGTGAGTTTTATTTTCTTTTTGTGTCAGTTTATTTTTTTGAGTGTTTATTTTTGCTTTTTAGTATATTGTGTGCTTTTAAATTTATTATAACTACTATTTCATCGGTAAACATGCACTAAAAAACACTACAGTAAAAGCACACGGACGTGATATTTGATTGGTTTGAAACGTTACAGATGGTAACATTGGGGGTCATAGTTGGTTCTGGTCACTTAAATCTTGTTTATTTTTAATTTTTAAATTAAACGAAATAAAAGAAAAGACTTAACTAGCCAGAACTAATCATAACCTCCCAATGTCAATCAATCAAATAAAACGTCCCGTCTCTGTGCTTTTTACTGTAGTTTCCTTTTAGTGCGGTTCTAAATGCACCTCTGACGTTTAAGGGTATGCTAGTATAAAGTAATATTCATTCGTTAAGAAAAAGACACTTTATGCATGTGTTCCATACTAGATTTTTTCCATAAAACCATTATGTT
The DNA here is from genome assembly GCA_014170235.1 of Listronotus bonariensis. NCBI lineage: Eukaryota > Metazoa > Arthropoda > Insecta > Coleoptera > Curculionidae > Listronotus > Listronotus bonariensis. Next base: position 7,866 of record JACEGR010004912.1, read on the forward strand.
TTATTTATCTAAACTTATTAATTTTAATTTTTGCAGCACAGCCATTATATTGCAACAAAAAATCATAGCCTCCTTATTTCTTAAGGGATAATTATCCTCTTCATAACTATGCATTTATTATTTAATTTTAGGAAATTGTATGTACTTACTTTTCGTAGAAATAATACTAAAACAGTATAAATTTCTTTTCAAATTCTTAGTCGTCAAAATTCATAAGTACTATTAATTTTCAATAATTTTTTTAAATTTATTTCTAAACAGTCAAATTTTAAAACTAGTGACACAGGCACTAAAAAAAGTCGAAATCAAAGGTACCTTGACCGTTTGGTTCAGTTGATGTCGCGTTTACTGTTACATTGCACAAAGATAAATTTTACTCCAAGGTTGTCGATTCTAAATGCACCTCTGATGTTTCAGTATATACCAGTCTAGAGGCAGCTTTGCCGCATACACAACGTACGGCCAGGACAAAACAATAGGTGTAGTACCTTTCTCTCTTGTGATCCTGACTTGATATTTTATAGGACCCCGCAAAAGTCTACTCTTTCAAATAAAAAAAAATCGGTCTACAATGGACGAAATAATCGCGTCACATACACAAAAATAACATACAGATGAATTAATAACTTCTCTTAAAAGTCGATTAAAATTATGTGAGGTTTCTCTGTGTGCTAATAATTTCGGACAGTCTTTATATGTAGGTTTTAGTTTCAGACCATGCGACCAGTTTTGCCAAAATGCCGAATAAAAATTAAAAAATTGTTTGTCCATTTATTTTTTGGAACACCTATCCTTGGACACGCTGTACATTACAAACCTATAAATTTGATTAAATAAATTATTTATTACATTTTAATTATAATTTTGCCTAAAAATAGTTGGATACACAATAACGAGACCACAAATTGGTCAAGGGTTTTTATTTAAAAATGACTGCCCATAAAACTATTTGTCAAGCACAATCATGCAATAAATATTTTGATAGTTTATTCGATTTCAATTTTTAGGTCAAGTGGTATATGGCTGGATTATTTCCTAAAAATTTTAAATTTTACTAACAACAAAGAATTTGGTGTATCTCATAATAAGTAATTTTTGTCCCGCAAGAGCGCAGGATAATCTGCTATTTAATTATCGTCAGATCTTTATTAACTAAACAAAAGTATCTCGTGGATTAGTTAACTTTTAAAAGAGTTGCTAAATGGTGCGCCTAATGTATGTTATTTTTTAGTAAATAATGAGTTAACCTGCCTAAAAACTGTGTGGTGTGCGGTCAGGCTTCAACTTACTTTTATAGTTGAGATACTCCATATATTTTTAATTCCTTTTTGCATTTTTATCGACTTTTATTTATATCTTGTGTGTTCCAAATTAAATTTGGTGCTATTAACCTACATAGAATGCAAACGTTTGGTGTAAATGTATGTAAATTTTTTAAAAATTTATTAGAATTCTTGATAACATTAAATCGTAAAATTAAAAATGTATCTAAAAATTATACTTTTATACCATATATGCCTTCATGGTATATACCTACATATCATTATGCCACCATAAAATGATTTAAAAAAAAAAAATTAATATATAACGACTATTTTTTGTTCCAAATACATGGTAAGTAGTTTATATTAAATTAGATTAAAAAAATATTTTTATTTGTGTGCTATTTTATTTAATTATTTGTGAAAAAAATTAATAACAAAGAATGATTTAAATACATTTTCACTCTATTTTAAAATTATAAAAGTATAAAAACAATTATTTGTGCTGTAATTTTTTCAAAATATAAGAACGTGCTTGTTTAAAAAATAACCTTTTCAATGATTTTTTACCTTGTGGCTGCTCATAAATTATCATTGTGACTGCTTTAAAACGATTATGACTTAGTACCAATGTACCCCAAAAAAGTTTTATTTTGAAAAATATATCGAAAATACTGTTTAGGTTAACTAATTCTGACTGACAAGTCAGAATTTTCAAAACAAATAATACTATTGACAAAAATTGTGTGCTGCTCAGGGTGGTTTTTTTCGCTATGGAACTTTCTTATATATTTTTGTTAGACAATAGAGTTTCTAAAGGCAGTGAGACCTCGTAAAGTATTGGCCCTTGATAAAGTGGCAATCGAAGCGAAGAAACGTTGGGATAAATGTACAGTTTGTCCCAGGATGAGTGTTACAAGAGAACAAATGGAATAAAATTTAAGAATTTTTTAACCTCCTTTTGGGAAAACTGGTCACATGGTCCAAAACTGATAAATACAAAATTTTACCCCGATTAGTAATATACAGGGCGAATTATTATAACTAAAAATATGTAAAATGATTAAAGAGTAAAGTACCTGTTTTTATAAAAACGGGACAAACTTGTATAAATAAATTTTGTAGAGAATTAAATTTTATGTCAGAATTTAAAGTAAAAGAATATTTTTGTCAATTTTTTATATTATGCATTAACAGTTATTAAAACACTTGGCTTAAGGCAGGAAATTTTAACAAAATATTTAATATTATTAATTTTTCTCTTAAATTTTGCTCCCTTTTGCCCATTATTTAAGTTGTAATGCGTGATATTAAAATCAAAATATTTTTTTATTTTTATTGCTTTAGCTTCAAATTTTGACATTAAATTCAGTTATTTACCACATTTACTTCCACATTTTTGTCCTATTTATAAAAACAGTAAAATTGAAGTAAAATTGTGCATTTATTAGTTTCGTACTATGCGACCAGTTTTTCCAAAATCTCGTTTTAAAATTCAACACTAAAAAGGTGTTTTTCTCGAAAACGGTTTACTTTATTGATATCAGAACAGGCGTACATTTTTTCAGCTAAGGGTTTAAGCTTTTTATACAGGGTGTAAAAGTAATTAGCACCATTATGTAAGGCCTAAATCACTTCTGGTGACGTAATGTATGCAGATGTTTACAAGAACACCACTTTAAGAAACCCTAACTAGGATTTATCCTATTAGGGTTGTATTCACTAAGCTGTCACAAATGCCAAAAAGCATTGGCATTAGCTGCTGTCAGTCTGATAAGTTAGTGAGAGCTTGGTGAATACGACCGTTAGAATATTATTTCATTATATTCAGTAGTATAAAATTTATTAAAAAAAACTGATTTTCAGCTGCGTTCTTTTAGGACATATATTTTTGTAAAGAGAAGCTTAAGAAAAAAATAGGAACTTGTTATATAAATCTAGAAAATTGCTCACATATTGAATGGCACCCTGTATAAACCGCCCTATATTTTTTAAGACGTCATGAGTACTTTCGTACTAAGGTTTTAAGCCATTATAACTGTCGTGAGAAATTTTTTTAATGTTTGTGAAATTTTAATTTTCATATTTTTTGCTCTTGTTCTTATTTAAATAATTTAGAAATATTTTCAGTGTAATTCCCAAAGTGCTTAAATCCATATAATCCAAAATCCAGATCATCATCAGAAAACTAATCAACCCCTTTTTGTATCAAATGTCAAAATTTAATAAATTCAACTTAGACAATTCATTTTTATTAACTTTTTCTATAATAAATTATTTTTTACCAAATGCTACCACACATTACTGTAAAATATGCTTTTGTAAAATTTTAAAAATGAAGTTATTTCCTACGACCACTTGTGAAAATAGCAAATAGCACACTGGTTTCATGCATAGAAAATGCGTTATATCACACTAGTGTTGCAAAGTACTTTACAACACTCATGTGATATATATTATGATGTCATTCTAAAAACTGCTATTGGTTTTGCAAATGACATATTTATTGTAGTGACAGTAAAAAAAACTTTTTACTTACCTTAAACGGTAGAATCCAAATTAGCGAAAATCATCTTATTAACGTTAAGTTACTACACAGTATAAGCTTTCTTCCAATATTAAAAAGAGTAATAATAAAATTTCCGAAAACATAAAAACATAAACATAAATAGACATAACCACAAAAAACAACTGACTGCCCGCTCAGTGGCACAGTGTTGTCAGGTAGTAGATCAACTAAAAAATATCCCTCCAACCTTTGAGCACGCACTCTATAGTGGCAGCCTTGCCGCTTGACTGTTCGACCTAAAGCGCCAGATTTCCTTTAAATTTTTTTTTCTCTGTCTTCGTGTACTTAAACAACTGGTTAAGTCTTTTTTAATTCTTTAATTAAACCTGGGGCTAATACACACTTTATGAATCCACTTTCTTTTATCCATTCATAAATAGAATCAGACCCTATTGACGTTGCCAAATATTTTCCATATTTTGCATGGTATAACGGACGTTTAGTAGTCGTTTTTCCTTACTCTTAGGGTTTTAGGTTAGGCATTTACAATTTTCATATTTTTTCCCAAAAATATAAAAAAAATGTAATTTTTACTTAATTTTACATATGTGATGACCGAGCACCCCTTTTCACTCCCCGGTCCCGTAAGTTTGTTTACTGATATTTTAAAAAAAACGGAATATTTTGGATATGCGCCACTTACGTTTTATTTAGAAGAGTGTCTAAAATATGTAAGTATCAATAATTTTTAAAAACCCATAAAATAGCAGAAAACCGTAATAAACTATTACCGTTATTACCTAACCAAACCATACAATTTTTATTATGTGAGGGCCTTTTTAAATTCCAATATGATAAAAGTTATATAATGCTTCTAGGTAGGTGATTTTCGATGTAAAAATATTGTCAAAACAGTATAATATAGCAGTGAGGAAAAGTACATATCACACTAGTGTTACAAAGTAAAAATCACCCTAGTGTTGCAAAATTCTCAATTGTTTATTATTTTTTCTGTAAAGGGCAAACTTTTTTTTTGGGAAATAATTTGTGGTCGTAGGAAAAATAGTGTACAGTACTCGCGTGAAAATGACTTTCTTATTATGGAAATTAGTCATTTTCCACACTTGTAATGTAATATACTATACCCACTTTGCTAATTACACTGATGATATGCAAAACAGATGGATCGTAGTTTATTCTTTCACCGAAGCCTTACTAGATACATCTGCCATGTATTTATTAAAGTAAGTTTAAGAACGGCACATGTCACAATTACAGGTGCTACTGTATATACAATAAATTACAAAAAACAAGAACTTTCGTTGCTTTTTGCCTTAAATAATGGTAATTAAGCAAAAGGACCACTAAAAAATAAAGACATTTATTGATATCTTAATTTCAGATCTTAATAATTTAATATTACATTTTGTAAACAGTTTTTAATACTCTTAATATTGGTCAGATAAAAGTTTACTCAGACTCTTTGTTGCACATAGCTTATATTTTTAGTTTTTTTTTATCATATATTATTCTTCTTTTAGATTCGAATTTTTGTCACTATTTAATAATATGTTATAATAAAAGATAAATAATTAAAAAGCAAAAGTTTAGGTAGTGACGATTAAAGAAATTTACCAGAAAATATACAAGCTAGAGGTATAAGATGAGACATTTTTTATTTACAGGGTGTCCGAAAAGATAAGATTTATTAATATATAAAAAGTTTTATCGCGCCTCGTTAGGGTAGTATTGACCTTCAAACTTGGCATAAAAACCCGTTTCAATTATAACTTTTAAACTTTTGCCACAGTACCAATGATAGTTGAGCAACTAAATATCCTTATTTAGTTACTCAAATATTAGTATATTTTGTACAAAAAGGTATACTCTATTTGGATCAATATCTTGGACCGTTTTTAATAAAATCACATTTTAAGTCCAAACATAGGTACCCGCATTTTGTATAATATAGTAAAAATATATATATATATATTTTTAATTATTAAAATATGGTAGAATTATAAAAACAGTTTTTAATCTGTAATTTAAATATTAAAACACTACACCACTTTAATGATTTTCTCAAAAAATATTTTTTTTATTACATACAAAACGCTGGTATGTCTGGATTTAAAATTCAATTTTATGGAAAACGGTCCAAGATATCGATTTAAATCAATCAACTTAAAATCGATTTTGGTATAAAATGGAATATGAAATCAAACGGTCAAAGCAAAATGTCAAATTTGTAACCTGTATCATAAATGCATGTATAAAATGAAAAAACTGTAACCCTGTATAATTCTGACTTACTAAATAGCCGTTTACCTATGGAAAAAAGCATTAGTATAAGGATATTTATTTGCCCAAATTTCATTGGTACTATGGCAATAATTCTTACTTTGAAGGTCAATATCTCCCTAGGGAGACGCGATAGAACTTTTTTTTATATGAAGTACTAGAGCATTATTTTGACACCCTATCATTTTTGATTTCCTCTTCCGGACACCCTGTATATGTTTTGAGCCTTTGCCGCATTTTAACACCGCTTTTTGCTAGATCAGCTAGTTAAGCAAGATCGGGTTTGGTACTCGTAAAGCTGCGCCAAACATCCGTCCAAACAAACCAACCTATTTGCGCGCCACTTTGATGCAAAAACGACAAGCTGTGAATCATCGCGGAATCATACGCCAAGCCCTTGGAACGACGTGAATTCCGTCAACGTCCACGTCCACGTCCACGCGCCTATGTGGGGCTATGCAGCGCGGTCTTCGGCGCGGTGAATTGTTGCAAGTCTGGACGTAGCATAAGTAGTCTAATGTGTGACTATAGTCCAAGGCTAAGTGCTATTGTGTGTAGGTTGGACTAAAATTTGGAAATGGTTGACCATGTTTCCTTGTAATGATTATAGTGAAACACTTTAAAGTTGCTGCAATATTCTCTTGGAAAAACTTAAATAATATTTTATGTTTTATTGTTTAGTAAGCTAATACTTAGACCCAAAGCTTAAATAAAATAAATGTTGAGGCTAAAAAAGTCCAAACTTTGCACACTATTAAATAGTACCATAATTTCAGTTATGATATATGCATAAATATAGCTAACAGAATTTTGACTTTCTGATATCCAAAAGACCATAGGCGTCAAATAAAGCAAGCTATAGAAAAGTCTTTTAAAGGGAAACTTTTAAATCGCAGAGCGAAAATAGTAAAGCCGAGTCTGTGAAAAGCAAAAAGAAGGTTAACTAGACTAATTTAAAAATACCGCTTTATTTATTTTTGGGTATTTTATTTTTCTTTTAACTTTGTTCTTGTGACAGGTCAACAGATTCGTTAAAGGCCTCTTACTATTTAACCTTTTTCTTTTGGTTGGTTTGTCCTTTCTCCCCACCAACACAACTGTCAAAAATTCAAAGGGAAAGGAGGTCAAGTGATATTTTATCTTATAGGGTTTTAAGTTCTCTTTTTATAATATTTATAATAAAATTTAGTACTTAGGTATATCACATAAATGTGAGTTGTTTTAAAAATTTAGTTGTTTTCTATTACTTTCCGTTTACCCAGAAAAGATCTTAACTTTCTTATTTTAAATAAGACACCGGTATATTTTTACTAATTGAAATAGGGAATAAAACTTTGGGTATAATGCCATTGCCCTTGAATTTACGGCTCTCAGTATTAAAATTTAAGAGAAAATAATTATTTTTAGAGACTTGATCTAAAAAAGTAGCAAATTAAATGTCATTATTACCTATTTATTTAGTAACAATATACCGGGTGTATAAGACCTGAAATAAGACCCAAAAGTAAAAATATTTTCAATAAGTTATATTTATACATTGCCATTGATTTTAAGATGCAAATTAACAATATAAAAAATTCTTATTATTTTTTCGGGTTTTTCTTATTTTTACTTTTGGAGAGAGATCCCATTTGACATTGACGTGGCTCATCGTACATTTATTTATTGTACAATCATTTTTTTAATTTTTGTAGTTAAAGCTTCAAGGATCTTTACTCCTGGTTTTCCTTCTTCTTATCTTAAATAAAATTTAAAAAAATATTAGAAAAAAACAGAATTACACAAACCTAATAATTATGCAATATTTTAATAAATTTGCCCAAGTTCCATTGATCGAACCTCGTACAAATTTACTCTGACTATTTAAAACATGTTTTTAATAGTGATGAAATATACAGCGTGTTTAATTTTAAAAATGCCATTTTATTATTGAAATCCTGACGATGGCCATATTTCCGAACTATGACAAATAATATATATTAAATGTAGAATTTTTCCGGTTTTAAAAAGACTTTTTTACTGGAAATAAAATATACAGCGTGTATCATTTAAAAAACCATTTTGTGTTACAATAATTCTATGTCTATTTTTTTCTATCTCTAATATCAAGCAAGTTACAAGTACCTGTCCAAACTGACCAAATTGGAAAAAACTCTGTATCTCCAAAACGAATCAAGAAAAGCCCATTATTCTACTTTAATTTTTTTCAAAAATAACAATCGAGATTCTGCTATCAGATGTGTTCTATCTCTTTTAGTTATCGCTATACCCCGCAAGGTCAACGGAAATGCGCCACCCTGTACCCATCATATATTTTTTTATATTTTTATAGTCATAGCTTGCAGTATCTTTACTTCTTGATTTCTCTCTTTTTAAAGTAGAATAAAAATTGGTATAGTGTATCTCAAAGTATATCAAGCTTGGCTTTTGACGGGCACACCTAATAAACCTTTAATGATTTATGACCTATTGTTATTGGGTAAACCTACGAGTTCATAATAACAGGGGTGGGCCAGGTATAAATAATAAATCTGTTTTTTGATCATTTATATAAATATTTCTGCTAATATTTCAGTTGTAGTGTTGAATAACCGTTTTTACTGTGCGTTTCGAAAGTTGTTTTACGAGAATACATTTTATAACTATGTCGCGTCGAAATCATTTGTCATTAGATGCAAAACAGGTTGTAAAAATGTGTATGAAACTTTAATCAGTTGGGGACTTATTAAAACAAGAAGCTTTAAAAGAAACCTGTCTACTTACAAAAACCCAATATCGTCGATAAGGGATGTTATTAATAGTAAAGAATTGAACAAAAGAAAAAAGCGTAGTGATTTTCGATCTCACTGTATAGACAGTGATCAAGACCCAATAAGAAGGAAAATATATTGTCTTTATGAAAGCGGAGTTGTTCCTACGTTGGATAAACTAAAAACGAAGCTTGGGAAGAAGACAACACTAATATAAATATTAGCCGTGCCACCCTCCATAGAGTTGTTTGTAAAATGGGATATAAATACCGCAAAATAGACAAAAGACAAGCAGTTATGGAAATCGCACACAGATTACGCACTTGAGATTTAATTACCTTCAAGAAATTAAAGATATAGGTTAAAAACAGGTCCATAATTTACCTTTGATGAAACATGGTTCGATACACACGACACAGTATCCAAAGGATGGGGTGGATTCCAGTCAAAAACTGTGAGACGAAAGCACTTTCAAATAAAAGAAAACGAAAATACCATAATACACGCTGGTTCAGAAGACGGATTTGTCCCAAACTGCTTGCTGTTGTCTGCAAAGAATATTAAGGATTCTAGCTTGATAATCACGAGGATACAAGCGCAGAACTTTTGAAAACTTTACAAAAAGCGCAACTTTTGGTGTCCTAAATTGTATGCAATTAAAAACAATATGTATGTGGACAATTAGCTGAACAGGCTGGACGTGCATTGTCTTACGTCTTCCTCCTCCTCCGTATCATGTATGTTTAACCCCATAGAACATTTGTGGAACCAAGTAAAATCAAAGATCAGAGTAAAAAAACACCTACTTTAAGTCCCAGCGTTATAAATTTGATAAAAATGTAATTACTAATATACCAGTTGAGAGCTGGATAAAAATGTAATTAGCTACGTATAGATAATATAGTTATAAAAAGTTATTTATAATTATTAAAACTTTGCATATATTTAATTTCTAATGCAATTTTCAGATTATACCTACTCTTAAATAAACAATAAATTATAAATCTTTTATATTATTAGAGTCCTGTCCCACGTTCTTGCCCTTTAAACCTACTGATCCGTAGTTTTATTTCTGTCGGCAGGTATATTGAGATCACGTCAAAAGCCAAAGCGATATACTGAGGTACACTATACATACAAATAATCATGCAATATTTTTATAAATTGGCTAAAGTTACTTTGATCGGACCTCGTATATAAATTCACTCGCTATCTACCAGTAAACACATGCATTTTTTCGCGTAGCGGTGGCCTTTTACCTCTCCCGTGAAAGGTCGCCGCATCGATACAACCGTGTTGGAGAAGATCATCTTCGGCGAAGAAGAAGGGGGCGCCATCCCCTGGGGGAAATCTTGGGGCATCTTCGACGGCTCATCGAAGAAGCTGTTTGCGGTAGTCGATATCGTCGTGCTCCACTGATTGCAAGCTCGTATGTAAGTCCGCATGAGATATCGTGGTGTTTAAAGCGCGAATTTTGAATTTTAGGAACTGAAACATCCGTGGACTCGGGCGTTTATTTGTGATTTTGTGTTGTTTTTGTTTATTTTTCAAGTAAGTTTTTTTATATATTTTAATTTTTGTTTTAAAAATTACTTTATATTTTTAAACTGCTTTTTTTTTATAGAATTTACGGCCAATAAGAACTTACTTAAATTATTATAATGGCCTGCAAAAAAACAAATCATGTGTAATTTTTCATTAAAACAAGACAATTCTTTCTGTATACAGAGTGTTTTTTAATTGCGGCAAGAAAATATAAGCTCAGGAGAGCTATTTTTATGAAAAAAGTTCATTAAACTTTTAAAGAACCTAAAGAATTTCTAAAATACTTTTTTGTAAAATTTGCCAGGCTAGATAAAAACGCTATTTAATTGAGCATTTGTGGTTTGTTATTACATAATTGCCAATAAGAAGTTACAACACTTAATTTTTTAAAAGAAAAAAATGCCCCAATATTTTTTGTATGTTCCAGTATTATGCAGTTTAGCGATTTTTTTTTAATTTAGTAATCTACTAAAAATATAAAAACACAAAAGAGTTGTATTTTAGGTGTTTCATCCAGAAAATATATAAAAGTTGCAAAGGAGTCAGTGGCGTACGATTATTTGTCAATAATATTGACTTAGATGGGTCCCACGCTGCCAATGGTCTCACAAATTAAAATGGGTTTGGGGCTAAATTACCTTCTCAATTTAACAAATACCACAACCAAATTTTATTAAAATCAGATAAGGCATATTTAAGAATTTATTATTAAAAACCCGATTTTCTTTTTTAAAGTTTTACACCCTGTATCTTAGAAACAAAGCATTTCCGGACCTATGTTTATATGAACTTTTTGCATAAAATAAGCTCAGGAAAACGCGCTTAGATTTTCTTTTCGCAATTAGAAAACACTCTGTATATTTTAGATCCACAGTCCACGGATGGACTTTACAATAGAACAAATGGACTAAAAGTTTCAATGTTTAAGAAAGTCCTGTATAGCAACTGCTTTTGATTCTTAAAAACAAATTTCACGATAAAAATTTTATTTTACTTTGTACAGGGGCTCCAACAACTACAAAAATGGGAAAATGGACTAAGACTAAACTACCTTTTTTACCGATTTAGCGAAATATCGAATAAATATATTTTTAGAGTTAAATAAAGATTTAATATGAAATTTAACATAAGATAAACACATTTTCTTTCTTGGTATCATATTGTTTTATTCTTGCTTAACACCTTTTTTAAGTAATTTACCTGGTTTTACATTTTTGTATTTAAATATATTTGACAAACTTTGATATTAATTTTTGTGTTGTATTAAAACTAAGTAAATTGCGTAAAGAATAGGTGTAAACCCTGATTTAAAAGCTAAAAAAAGGTTTCTGTTATTTTAAATTTCTGATATGGGATCCTCATTCATTACTAAAAACATGATGCTGAATTATTAAAAACTATAGGCAGTTTTGTCTTGGGTCCATTTTTTAATTTTTGTAGTTTGTGAAGCAGTATAGAACAAAACAGGATTTCTTAACGTGAATCTAGTTTTGTTTTGTAAGAAGCAAAAGCAGTATACACGACTTTCTTGAACATTTTAAATATTTGGTCCATTTGCCCTATCGTAAAGTCCATCCGTGGACATACTCTATAGTTGAAATACAAGTTTGTAAAAACATGGTAATATATTTTTTAAACTTATATTTATGAATGTATATAAAATAAAACTAAAATTGTGTTGCTACTGATATTGTTTAGGAGGGGTGGGTCCCGTTAATTCGTGCAAAAAGGTACATTTTTATGATTTTTTAACCAAATAGTCAACATTTATTAATTAAACCAATGGTACATTAAAATAAAACAACAGAATAATACTGTGTACAATGTTCATTAAAAAATTACAAAAATTCGGCACTGGCAGCAATTATGAAGAAGCGTCTAAAATGAATTGCGGTGGCCAACATATCGCGCTGCTGATAGTCCCTGGGCCAGTAACAAAATGGACGTTATGTTAATAACACATTTTGAAAACCTGTTAAGGGGGTGCCTTTTGACGACTTTACTACACGAATATTCATACCGCCATATATAGAAGCGGATCTTTAAACCAGTCTGTCAATGTCAAATGCTTCGGGTATCGGACTGGGCGAACGCGTCACTTTTTGCGTTGCACAAGTTTACCACAATGTTAAAAATGGTAAGAGTTACAGTCTTAAAACCATAAGGCTTCTGGTATCGGACTAGGCGGGTTACTTGACTGTAACCTTTACGATTTTTTGGCACAATGTTTAAAAATTGCATGAAAAACATTGTGGTAAACTTGTCCTTTAGTCCGACACACAAAAACTTTACCATTGACAGGGTATCTTAAAGCCCCGCGTCCATATATGGCGGTATGAATATTCATGGTAGACTTGTCAAAGAAACTCCCCTAAAAAGGTTTTAAAAGTGTTCGTACCATAAAGTCCACTTCATTACTGGCCAAGGGACTATGGGTTACGTAAAATTGTTCATTCTGTTAGATAATATTATTCCCCACGTAACGCTGTAAGGCTTTTATTATTTCTCTTCTTGGGGACATTGAGCTAAAAAACGCGACTTTTTAGAAAAATTCAGCTCATATGTTTTAATTAAAAAAAAGATTTTCTTGAGAAATTAGAAAAACTTTTTAGCGTTACCTCGTAAATTAATTAGGTAATTAAATACTAATAAAAAATTTAACAGGATAGGTGCGGTAGTTCTAATAATATGATGTGACTTAAATAACGTGAGTCGTAAAAAAAAGCCATTAATTCTGAGCAAAATTTGTACTAAAACTTTATTAAAGTCATGAATAAGACGTGGTCATTTAAACCTCTGTATCTATTAACAATTTTGCTTTAATTAATCTGGTTCTAAATTCTTTTAAATTTGATAAAAAAAAAAGGTATATACAATGACAAAGACAGCAAACAAATAAAAAAAAACTTCTAACCTTATTGTGTGGATTTTTTTAAATATATTTTTTTTTTAACTTTGAAAATATGACAAAATAATAACGCAAACCACTAAAGAAACACTATCACAATATTTTAGCAAATATTTAGGCCTATTTTTTCCCACTATTTTGTTTCTACACTTATCAGCTGTTTTACTTATCTGTCGTTATTCAAACCTTTTCCAAAACCGTGAATATCGTACAAATATAACCTTCGATCGGACTGAACACAATTTGAATCGCTTGAAAAACAGGATTGACTTATGGCGTTCAATCCAATCCCGTAGGTACTTAATCTAAAACGTCTATATCGCAATTTTTTGTCTAATTAGGTTTTATCCGATGGGTTAAATCGAATTCAGTATAACGATGTACCTTTAGTCAATGTCCTAGGCTAGAGTTTCCAGAGCGCCTTTTGCATATAAAAGGTCCTTACCTTCATATGCGCCTATTTCCAGTTACTAGTTTCTATTTTTATTCATTTACAGGCAGAAAAATTAGTTCTAATCCCACCCGACTTAAACTCTGTTTAGAAACTTCCCTGTCTAGCGCCTATTACTCCCCTGTCTGGCGCTTATTTTTTCATGGCGCTCCCAGGGCTGTAGCCTAGTCAGCCTAATGGATATAATACGGCACTGTTCTCTATTCAAAGAATCGAAATAAAAAAAACGTAAAAAGCAAATTAAATACCCTACCTCCTTTAGAAAGGCGCTTAAGAAAGAGCTTACAGTCTTAGTACTCTACGGATAAAGGAATAAAAAAATTAAAAAATTCCCTCATGGAAGTTGCTAAAAAAAAATATGAAATTGGATAGCTTTTTGACGTGGATGCCTAGGAATAACCTATAAAAGAGTAAGAGACTTTTACAGCTTATTGATAGGCTGCAGAATAAACAAACCTTTCGCCTGTAAAAGTGGGTTTAAAAAAAAATCTAGTTTTTAAATAAAATCCAAAATGGTTAGCGTTGTTGAAGGCTCAATTTTTTAGGCGGAGGACAGATATTTCAGGAATAAAGTTATTTTTAAACACAACGTCGACAGGGTTAAAGAAATTTTTGTTTTTAAAAATTCTGTTTATAAATAAAGGAATACTATTGGTAAACCTCTTTCGCAATAGCCAATATAATTATATTTTTGGACCAATAAACCTAATAGTCAAATTAAAGATTAATGTTCTATGATAAATACATTTAGATTATCTTCTTTTTGTTAAGTTTTTATTCTTATTCTAAATACAGGTAGAAATAATATATATTAGTAAATTAAGGTTATGCTTTGCACGAACATTGCAATCATGGGGATTTCAATTGGGTTTCAAATCGTTAAAGGTTGATTCCTTGATAAATATGACATTTTAAAATGAGGTTTTGAACAAAAATGCTATTAAATCTTTAATTTAATATTGATAGTAAATTAAACAAAAAGTTTTTCTTGATAAAATATAGCATACACAATAAGGCCGTAACACACAAAGATTTTATTATACAAGAAAAAAAGTTCTAGTTTTTATCTCGAGGTTTTGTTGACTCCCGACGCGAAGCGGAGGGTGGCAATAAACCGAGAGCTAAAAATCTATCATTTTTCCCGTGTACAATAAACACGTTTTTGTGATGAAAAAACAACGCCTTATAATTAAAAAAACATAATAATTAAGTCAGAAAATTAATCATGTAATTGAAGTTTCCAACTGGTCGATTGGTATATTTAAAACACAATTAGACCTTGCATTACTATGGAAACCTTTAAGAAAATTATTTAGTATCTGACAATGTCATTTCGTAATTTGACGTTTTAAAATTAAAAAGTTTAAACCAAACGTAATCATTAAGTAGTTTTTTTGGAATATTATAAAGATAAAAATTATTTCACTGGACTCCTAATATAAGGTAAATGTAAGTTTTGTATAATAAAATGTTCTAAAATTAAATATCTACCTTTTATTACGTGTATGTATATGCGGGAAAAATGTATACTTATCTTTTTTTTCGCACGGGAAAAAATTATTTTATTAAAAGTCACATTTTAATACCTGTTAACAGAAATACATTGTCAATTTTTTTCCCGTCACGGAAAAAACTTATTTTATTACTCTGAAGGTCGCATGCATGCAATAAAACAAAATTAAAATTTTAGCACTTAACCGTTTTTTTTTTTGCTTAAAAATTATAGGATTTACAATTGGTATAATAAAAGTTTTTTTGTGTCACTCTCCATACATGAATTTACTATGAAGAAAACAGCAGTCAAAAATTATGATGGAAATATCCGAGGGTTTTCTCAAAAAATTAAGTACTTAATTTTAAACAAATTTGTTTCAACTTGCTTGTCAAAGAAGAAATTATTGGTAATTTCAAGATAATTCTTACTCTAGAAAAAGAAAATGGTAAATAATAGTTGATAAAAAAATAAAATTGTAATAAAAAGTATGTGTTTATAATAAAAACAATGAATTAGATGCTTGTCACTTTTTGATCATCCTATGTATGTACATGATTTTAAGAAAAATCGACCTGTTTTCACGATATTTCTTAGAAAAATCCTAAAAAGCCACCCTTTGATATTTTATTTTCAGACGTATACGAAATTAATTAAAAAATATAAATTTTGCTCAAAAGGAAAGTACGTTTACTTTTGACAATATCGAAAAATTTTATTAGGAAGAAATGTTTAGAACCATAAATCCTTCTTAAATACGTCAGCTTGTTTATTTATATATTATTATATTTTCTTAATTTTTGTTCTGTTCTAACAATGCAAATTTCGGGTTGTAATTTAGTGCATACTTATTTTCGATATAATGGCATTTTTAAAAAGTGATATGTGATATGTAAAGAAAGCTTAAAAACTGTTAAAATAGTGTAAATGCCAGTATATCGTAATAAATTTGCATTTAGAAACTAAAATTTTTATTGTCAGGACAAAAATGTCTTGAATACAATTTAGTTTGCATATTTGAATGGTTAATTTTAATTCTAAATAGTTTTTTATAAAATTTTAAAGAAGTGTTACATGTAAAGGTACTTATCTTTTCTTTTCCTTTGGCAACATTCTTATGTTTTAAGAAACCTCGTATACGACTAAGAAAAATTAATATCTGATGAGTTGAATTTTCCGTTTTAGACAATGCAGAACATTTTATAAATTTATAATAAAAAAGTTTTCCATATTTATGTAAACAACTTAGGCGCTATAAAATATATATTTATTATTAAAACTGTCCCTATATCATATTTTTTTGTTTGGTCCCCTATGTGACCTAATTCGGGACATGTTTCGAAAATAAATTTTATAACCCCAAAGTCTCTTTCTTTTTATTTTAGGGAAACTCTGTTTTTTTTTCTTAAGTATTTTTGTGTATATATGTGTATAAGTTTACCGATGGTGTTAAAAAGTAAGATATTTAGTTGTAGTGTAATTTCATTACTGTAACAGCGTACATTTTAAATAATAATTGTGTACACCTTATGATTTTTTAGTTACTACAACATTACCTGTTTAAACAAATAATAAATTTTAATAACACCTTTTATTTTTAACTACTTAATAACTCTATCGATTGGTAATTTTACAACTTCGTGTTTCTGCTATACCTACAAAATATAAATTTACATTTTTTAAATTTAGATTTTTAAAACAAAAGTAGCCTTCTATGTAGTTAACATAATTCTTGCATATTATATTATGGTCTCTTTACTTTTACTTCAAAATTTAACTGATGACCAGTTAGTCTAGTTATGCAAGAATCGATACGCCCACAAATTAGCAGGATTGCTGATTTTAAAACTAAATTATTTTTAAATATACATTACACATGTACAGGGTTCCTCGTAATAGACTACCCATTTTAATATTTGAATATGTTGAAGTTGGCGGAGGTCATTTCGAAGACGTTATTTTTAAAAGTTATAATTAAATTAGCCAAATGGACTCTTTGTTTGACCTCCGGACAGTGCGGACGTGCGAAGAGGACTACAAAGTTCTTCCCGGAGTGGCGGCTAGAGGTGTCGTACGAACGTTTTTTACCTTCGGGGATCAAGGAAAGATTCACGCTTAATTGACGGCATCTTTCTTCTGGATCTAAGCGCTGTGAGCGAAGATTCCTATAAGCTGATGGTATCCTGTTTGGTGGTGAACACGAGGTATTTCTCAAATGGCGGGAAATAGATGGGCGTGTCATAGGAACTGTCAGTGGTGAAAGTGAAGGATATACGTAACACCAGTAGCAGATCTTGGTTTGACAGCCGACAATTTATGCATTGCATCGATTGTTGAAATATTTGTTTTCTTTTTTAAAATTTCTGGGAGCTACGAGCTCGATTATCCAGATTTACCGCCGACGAAGCCCTGGAAAGCATAGTCCGGTAGGGGGAGAGTGGTGGATTGGACCTGAAGGGACCAAAACCAAGAAAAAAATAGAAATAGAAATAGAAATTAACCAAATATTTATAAGTTAATTATAAATTTCAAAGGGTTAGCTGGAATTTAATATAATAAAAAGTTTGTTTGAAAAACTAAAAAAATAATTCAAATATTAAAATACAAAATCACTTGTTTTAATTTTGTTTTAGGTATAAAATTTAATTTGGCTAATTAGATCTGGTAGGTGGAACAAAACATAAAATTTTTAATACCTTAAAATAGTTAAGATAATTGGGTGGTCGTCGAATACCTTTGGTAAATTATTTTATTAGCGTGACAGAAAATTATTCTTTATTACTAGAAGCAAATTGGTTCATAAATAATAGTTTTAGGATTTCTGCAATTCAACGGTCTTTAATGCATTAAAATATAGGCAACCTTTCAAGCCTTTTTTCTTATTTTATCTTTTTTTAATGCAATAACTTTATATTTATGAGGTAGGCGGCCTCTCATACAAAACAGTGTTGCGTACCAAGTTTTTTCCACCGTTTCGTCGTCGTAATTATCATCAACTGACATACAGTGTTTTTATTTTCAGGTTTTTAAGTATTTTTTTTTATTTTGTTCTAAGTAAAATGAAAGAAGCGAACTATTATTGGAACTCTACACCGGGTGGTGCATAGCCAGACTGGCCATAGAAAAGCCCATGCAAATTTTAATACCTTTAAATAGTGGCTCCTTTATTGATTTTAAAACAATATTGTAAAAAAAAACTACTTTAAAGCCGCAAATAAAAAAAGCTAACACACCAAATTTTGTTATTTTCTAATAAGCCAGTTAAATGTTATTAAACAAAAACTATTTTTAAATTCGTTGTATACCTAATACAAACCGTATTTTTTTTTTTTGTAAGATATTTACTGCGCACTCGGCCAGCGCTGGTCATTGTACGCAGATCCCATTTATAGGGGATATCCTTTAGAGTGTCGGTACTTTCTCCAGGTCGATGCTATGTGCCAACTGTAGCATTCGCCCTAGGTCCAGTCCTGCAAGGTTTAGTGATTTAGATTCAGTTTTGTAGGTTCCAAATATATCCACTCGTGGACCCTCTAGACTCCTACATTCCATAATCACGTAATAAAGGGTTTCATTCCCATTTCCGCACCAGCTTCAGATATTATCTGCTACCAGACCCAATATAGCTAGGTGCTTTTTAGTATACCAGTGTCCAGAAATGAAGCCTGTAATAGTCCTCAGCTAGGCTCTACTCAGGCCCAGTAATTCGGATGCAAGGTCCTGAGAGAGACCTTTAGCTCTGGTATGAATTATCTTTGTTTCCGATGACCATAGTTTCTCAAACTTTCTTTTGGTCCAGTCCGCTGCCTCGTTTCCTTTGATACCAGTGTGTCCTGGTACCCATACCAGATTAACCGTATTGGACTCTGCTAATGTATTGAGTAGGCTCTATACAGTCTTTAACTAGCTTAGACTCAATTGTTATTCTACTCAATAGTTGTAGGTCGGTTCTTGAGTCACTGCATATATATAGGTGTTTGCCTCTGTATTGTTTGTCCAAGATCCACCTGGCACAAGCCCAGATTGCATACACCTCTGTTTGAACTACTGTTGAGTGATCTCCAAGGGCAAAGGCTAGCTTCATCCTTGGATTTTCACTCCACATACCAGCTCCAGTCCCACTCCTATTTTTAGCCCCATCTGTGTACCAGATAAGTCCTTTTGGGGTGAGAATGTCTTTCATATGATACTTCCATTTATTTCTGTCCGGGATCTTTGTTTTATATTTTCTGTGGAAGTGGTAGATTCTCGGGGCTCTCAGGCCGTAAGATATCATTTCCTTCCACCTCCCTGAGTACGGCCGCACGACCATGACCGTAAAGAATCCAACCAACCAACAAAACCTGTAAAAAATAAAATAAATTTTTTATTTTTTCTTGGTAAAAAGAAATATACAAATTATTATATTTCTGTACCGGGTCTTGCATCGCCAAACTGACCATAGGCAATCTCATGTAAATTTTGGTACCTTTGAATATTGGCTCCTCCATTGATTTTACAACAATATTGTAAAATACTTTTTGAAAGATGTTAAAAGAATAAGTTGACATACTAAAGTTTGTTATTTTCTAATAAGCCAATTAAATCTTATTTAAGAAAAAATATTTGTAAAAATCGTTGCAGGTCTGAAACATAGTGTAATGTATCCATTAGCAATAAATAATTTTTTTCTTAGTAAAACTTAAGAAGCAAATTTTTATATCTTTTTATACCTTGACAATTAATTAACGTTTTACATTCTATTGGTTATTCGTTATTATTTATTTGTTATTTATTATTATTTATTCATTACACTTTTGCGGAGCACCCTGTATAATTGGTATACAGTTGGACAATTAAACAAAAATGTAAAAATTATTCATTTTTTCGAAAAACAATTACCTGAATCTGAATCGAATTTCTGCAAGTTTTATAGACAAACTTTATACGCATTTTTAATGTATTACACAAAAATATCCATTTTAATTTTATTTTAACAATTAATTTAATTTGCCTAATTAAATTATGTAAGCAAAAAAGGCAATGCTTTAACGCATTAAAATAGTAAAGATATTTGGGTAAAAAGTCTAATTAGCTTATTTTATTGACAGCAAATTATTTTTAATTACTTAAAGCAAATTAGTCCATAAAAATTAGTTCAACCTAAAGATAATAAATAGTTAATATAGAAGCAAAAACTAATTAGTGCCATAATTTTAAAAATAATAAAAATAATTTTATTAGTCTTTACCATTAAACTAATATTAAATTAAAGAATTTTAGGTCAACTGATTTTTTGATATGTTGTTTTCCTTCCTCTTCTGGATAGACCCTGGGCCGTCTGGCAGGCGGTAGTTGTTTCGTTTATAAGCAGCGTTCGCGGTTAGTAAAATCCTGAATTTTTAGTAACAGTTCTGTGTTCGCGGGTTACAATAGAATCAGTTCGTTACCGGTTCGTAACCTGATTAGCAGTCCTGGGATTATTGTCGGAACTAAAAGTTCAGTTCGGAATTTCATGCGCGTTGTCGACATGGCCAGCTGTTTTCTGTTTTTGTGGTACAAAAATGAACCGTTGTATTACAGTTTATTTGTTTCTGCTACTTTTTATGCGGGTTAATATACCTGTTGAATATTTTTTATATTTTTGTGATTCTGAGCGTATATAAACAAAGGATTTTTAATTGTATTCCGTATGAATGTATGTATGCAATAAAATAAATAAAGATTTAATTAAAAAATATAGACAATATTACAAGATTTTACCATTTTTTGTTGTTTGAATTTTATCTTTAGTTAAATACACATACTTATGTTAAAAACGAGAGGAGGCAGGGAATCCCTCGTCTTCCGCCGAGAGACCTCGAGTAGCTTTCGACAGTATAACAATTTACCTTTTTGTTTGAATTTAATTTTTTTGTGTAGTATCCAATTTAACCATTAAAAATCCTAACCAAAAGGCTAGGTTGGAATACATCCTCAGCTGTATAGAAAATCGTTCGCGGTAAATAAAAATTCCGAACTAATAAATAACTAGACATGCGCTTTAAAATAATTCTAAACCAGTTCGGTTCTGGTTCAGAATCGGTTCATATAGAAGTAATAATCCTAAGTTTTGAAAACATCAGAAACCTAATTTTCAATTTTTTAATTTTCAAATCTTTAGATAGGTTTACCTAATATATTTTTTATTGCCAGACACTCTTTATATTGTTAATTATACAGTGTAACTTATCAACCGTTCGGTATATTTTGATGCATTTCTGCAGGTCTGCATTTTTGACATATTAGTGACAGCTCTAGATGTGAAGATCACAGCTGGGCGCCAACGTAAATGCTACCGCCAGCTAGACAGCCTAGGATGCACCCGAAAGAGGAGGGAAAATAACATATTAAAAATTCATCAACCTAAAATTCTTGTTTTTCCGACGTTGCTACCTTCCGGACTAAAATTTTTTGTGTAGGTACCGGGTGTTAAGTTATACATTTACACCCCCTTAACTTCTTTAGTTTTTATTGTACCAATTAAATAATTATATTAGTTTGTTGGGTTAATGCTGTATTTTCTAAATCAATAATTAAATTTTCATTATCTCCTAAAATATACAGGGTAGGACAAAAAGTTTTTTTTATAATTGAACACCTTGTATATTATATCACTTATAATGAAATATTTTAAATAGCTTAAAAAATACTACATTGGTTGTATCAATCTTCGTTAGTTTCGGAAATATGGTGTGTGAGTGTAACTTTTAAATATTTGGGTAGGTTATATTATGAAAATAATTACCTAATCATTTAATTTATGGTCATATTTGCAATACCATTAATGATAGACTAATAAAATATATTATTTCGGTAACGCTCTTTAAATCTTTTTAATGTTAATGCAATATACAGGGTGTTCCATTTTAAAATATCATACTTTTTGACGTACCCTGTATATCTTAGAAGAAAAAAATTCTCTTAAAAAATACAGATACTACAGAATTATCCCATCAAATAAATGTTTTTATTTCTTTTATGCATTAGAAACTAAAGAAGTTAGGGAGATGTAAGTTTATTACGTTGTAATGGAAATTAAAAATGATTTATCAGATTTGCATGGCTATATTTTAAAAACTAATTGAGATAGGTATATAAAATATGGTATTTTTAAAAGTTTTTAAAAAATCTTTTTGATTGTAAAATAAAATATAGGGTGTTCGGCTAAAAAAAATCACACTTTGTGTCTCAGGCTGTATATCTTAAGAGATAATAAAAATCTAATAACTAATTCGAAAACAACAGAATTAGCCCCACAAACTAATATTATTAATTATTTTGTACAATAAAAAATAAAAAAGTTAAGGGGTTGTAAATTTATAACTTGACACCCTGTACTTATGCTACAACTTGTTAATTAACCTTATTTTATGCTTAATACGTTCCACAAAATTGCCAAAATCCTCGCCCGTTTGAGATACTTTTACTTTAAAATTTAGGCAACAATTCAAGTTATGCAATTTATGACCATAAAATCTGCTCTTAATTTTAACCTAAAGGTCAGTTATACCAGTTTCTTGGGTTGTAACGGATGTTCTTACTAAGACATATCTTTACATTAGCAATACATCTCCTAGCGTTAATTTAAAAAGCATTAAAAAAATCTTAAAATTTCTGCACGGGCAATTTACAGTGTAACTTTTTAGGAGTTTTTTAAAAGGTATACAGGGTGTTGCAGAAAAAATGCTTATTCTTCAAGGTAATAAGGTACCTGAGGCATATAAAGCCCTGGGTGTTAATAAGGCCCAAGGCTGACATTTAAAAACTCTCGGCAAAATATATGGGTTCAGGTTTAAACGTTACCCGTACATGCCTAAACCGCGGTATACACGGTCATGCAAACCTGAAACACACTTGCATGCAGGCAAATGTAAAATGAAGCTTTTGATACACACGATTCAGATGTACCTGTCAGTTTAGCCTCAGTTTTGGCAGCGGGTGGTGTAATCAACTTGAACACAAGCGTAATTCAGCGAAAATATTTTTTTATTTTTGTCAATGTTTTCATTACTTTTAACTTTCCAAAAGCATGGATAACCTTGGTACATATCTATAAATTCACGCATTACATCTTCCTGGCGCCAAAGAGCCATTTTGTTAACGCAAAACCAACAATAGTACTCCGTAAACGACGTTTCTAAACTGAAACGATAACTGACCTGTGTCCTACACATACACAAGTTTGCACGACGCGCGCCTAAAAAATCAAACCCTGGTATCGAGTCGCATGCCAAGTCAGATGTGTCAGTTTTTAAACACACGGTCAAATTTGCGCGCCAGCATTGGCTTTTTTGACAGATGTGACAGTTTTGCACGACCGTGTATACCCCGGTTAAGACCAATAAATATTACGCGAAGCTGCTTTTTAGTAGCGAGAATTTATGACAGGGTGCGGTATCATCATAAGGATTTATAATAATTTTTGCCCTAAAGAAAACTACAAGTATTCACATTTTATTTAATTAAGAAATAGGGTAAAAAGAGTTAGAAAGAGTAAGAAGAGTTTACCTAAAAGTTACTAATTAACTTTTATATTTCCAGTTTTCTAACAAGTTAATCAATAAGTTTTAGGTAAACTCTTTACCACATTTTTGAGACGCAACCATTGGCCCAGTTCCCGTCTGGCGTCTCGTTAAGATTTTATTTTATTAGATTAAAATAATATTAAGTGCTAATGAACCTTTGTTTATAGATAAAACCTTTGCATTGTAAGTAACTTAAAATTAAATATTTCATTATTTTATTTCTTTTAATGTAATCATAACTTTTAATATATTGTGTAAGAGCAGAATACTTCATCATAATGTATAAAAGTTTTAATTTTCTTAAAATGTTAATTAACCTTTTTAATTTTATTCCGGAGAAAAGCCAAATATTATTTTGTTTAAATTTAATCTCCCAGAAAGCAAATAAAGCATAACATATTTTAAAAGCTCATATCTCAAAACTTAGTGCAGCAGGGCCTATTAAAAAAAAATCCTATGTATAGAGAAAAAATCCTAAGAAAAGTGATTTTCTCAACCTTCGCTGTTGCGTTATTTTAAATCCTTTAACAAGTGACCATCCTTTATCTTAATATATGTTTTATTGTTTTAATTGGTACATACAAGTAAATTTATTGACATTTGCATATGTTTTATAAGTTAACCTTTTAACTGTAATTAATAATTTTTTGTCGGTTACCTCACTGCATTGTTTAAAAATTCGAAAATGTTAGAATGTGTGTGCCAAGGAAAGCATCTTTGTTTATTAAAAAACAGGATATAAAGTGTACTATATCAGTGAGCTAAAGTACCCTTTGGCTCACGTAGTGATTATGAACTTTATCACTAGTGACTTATACTAATTCTTTATTACTTCCAACATTTCACAACATAAAACAGCTGATATATTATAATATACAATTTATTCGTGTTTATATACGTAGTATTATTAGACTATCTTGGACATCGCCCATTGTAGGGAGAACGCTACGGTCAGTGGAGTGCAGGAACGTCTTCGCCCTGATAAGTCGCCTTGCATGGTCTCAAACTTGTTAGCGATGCATGTCTTCTAAATATCCTTCTGCCACGGTGAGACGACTTCCACCTGCCATGGTGCTTAAAGGCAGTTGGGTGACTATCGGCCCCAGCTGTCTAGTGTCGTTGAGTTAATGCCGCATGCCATGACTCACTATATAAGATTTCATCTGTGCAGCCGCAAATACATGAGCAACCACCTCTGGAATTTTCGAAATTTTATTTATCTCACGCATTGCTCTAGTGCATTTGCTTTTTGAAAGTTGACAAAAATCTCTGTGAGGCGTGTCTCTGGCTAGGACATATATTTTCTAAATAATTCAAGCACATTTACAAAAATCCTTCTTTTAAAATTGTAAAGCTTCTCGATTTGTTCGTCTTGGTATCAGGTATAGAAACATATATGTACTTGCCTTTATCTACTATATCTTCAATACTTAGCGAGTTAGTTCGTCACAACGGCATGCACCAGCGATTCCCAATATCAATGCAACCTATAAAAATCGAACAGATAAATATTTAATACCAGAAACTAAAGTAAATTCATACCTTTGACATTAAGTGCTCGTCGTCAGGTGCCTCAGCCAAAATTTTTCGATGTATTGCCTCTCCAGAATTCCTTTTTCGGTTTGAAATTTCTTGAATTGCTCTTCAAATAAGCGACAACTTTTCCATACCTCCCTACATCCACGTTCTTATATACTTTTAAGGTCATAAGGTTGCAGTTGACGTATCTGGCAAAAAATATGATCTAGCTTAGCAAATTTTGCAAATTCTTATATCAAAAAAATCTTTAACAAACTACTTCTTTTAGGCCAAAAATCTTGTATACATGGTGGACTTACGTCTTACTATTTGGATTAATCTAATACGCACCTGTAGAATCCTAAACCCATTTCTTTTATTTCTGGCTTAGGTTTATCCAAAATTGTATTATTTAATTTTTTAATACTTTTTATTAAATTCATCTACAAGTTTCCAATATTGAATAGCTTTAAAACCTTTTAAACATATCTACTAAGACATGTACATCGTATTGAGTTCACTCAGGGTTTTTTACCCCGTAACATAAAAACAAGAACATAGTTGCAAAGATAACATATACGAAACTGTTGGTCATTGTAATAACACAATGTAAATTTACCATTTATTTAAAGTTTTTAAATGTCATTTATAGGCTTTTAAACTAACTTATTTATGTTGCATTTGTCAAAAGTTTCTATATGTTAAAGGTTAACATCAAGGAACATCATTATTTACAGCAATTTGTGGAAAATTTGACAAACACACCATAAACAATGTACAAGAATTTTTGCATAAAAATATTTAAATTACATAATATTTCATAGTAAAAACGCTTATTTTTAAATGAGTCACTACCTAAATTTTAATAATTTTATTAATAATTTTAAATTTTAATATTAGCAATGCATATCTAATAATAATGTTTTATATTTTGTTTTACCTTTAGATCAAAAGTTAGCATACTTAAAAATATAAATATGTGCTTTGTTTTAAATAATTATAGTAAATTTAACTATCTACCTGGTGCGCACGAGATTACGAGAAAGCCTGTTAGCTTTTTGTTAAGTGTTACAGAATTTTGAAATTTTGGTCGAATGTATTGTTGGATAGGATGCATATTTCTGATGTTTCAGGTTTCAAAATTTTTTCAAGTATAAGTTTTTATGTAAAATTTATTTTCTGGGAGATT
Organism: Listronotus bonariensis; assembly: GCA_014170235.1. NCBI lineage: Eukaryota > Metazoa > Arthropoda > Insecta > Coleoptera > Curculionidae > Listronotus > Listronotus bonariensis. Next base: position 34,337 of record JACEGR010004912.1, read on the forward strand.
AAATTTAAACAAAATATTATTTGGCTTTCCTCCAGAATAAAATATAAAAGTTTATTTACCATTTTAAGGAAATTTAAACTTTTATACATTATAAGCACTATTCTGCTCTTACACAATATAAAAAAGTTAGTCTAACAATAGTGACGTGCTCGTGAATGAGCTAAACAAAATAAATAAAAAGACATAATTCAAGCTTTAGTTAATAAAAACTATTGTGAATCCATAAAATCAAATGTAGTGTTGAGTGATTTTTCAACAAACTGTGTGGAAAGTGCTCAATAGAGGAAAAATTGGATGAAAACACATTTTTTGATAGCATTGATGACCTTCGGATGGAATGCCGAAATGTCAGCTGTATGAAAAGTAAGCTTAGCACAGTTTCTTTAAATAATGAGAATAAATTGCTAACTAAAACAATTTTCCATCTTGAGAAAAGGCTTTCCAGTCCAGGATGATCTAATAGCATTACTAAAACAATCAAAATATGAAAAAACTACTGCAACTGAAAAAACTTCCAGGTGCGCCATCTCTGATGCGACAAATCAGAGGTACAACCGGCTGCCAGCTCAGTGGGTAAGACAGTTAGTCTGCCAGACTCAAATTTACAACAACAAAAATCGAATAGGCAAATAAGTGCTTTAAGTGCTAAAGCCTTAACTGAAAAGCAACCAACTTCTAACGAGATCAATAAGGATGGAGATAGAAAGCAATACCCAAATGATGTCAACAAGATCAACCCAAAACAACAGTGGTCTACAGTGGTCCGTAAGAAGAATAAATCTAAGCCAAAGCCAGAAATTGTGGGCAACACTGAAAATACTTTCTTAAAGGCCGCACCTAAAAAGCCTTTTTATACGTCTCAAGATTAGAGCCGTCAATTAAAAGTAATCAAGTGGAAAACTTCCTAAAAACAAAGTTTCCCGAGGTTAAAGTTAATGAAGAGAATTTTCCAAATACCCAGAGCATTATGCTTCTTATAAGGTTACAATTGATCTGCAAAACTTGGAGATGGTCATGAAATCCGATGTATGGCCACGTGGTACGCACGTATCACGGTTTTTCATCGGATGACGAGAGAAAGAAGAGAAAAATAACCGGACAACTTCCTAATTTGTTGCTGCTAAACTGTCAGTCATTAAATTGTGACAAAATTAATCTTATTTGTGTAGAATATTTTCAAAATTGTAATTTTAATTTTAAATTTCTTTGTTTTACAGAGACATGGTCTCGGCCAGAATCCGTATATACTATTAATTTTCCAGATTTTAATAACATTTCTAGCTTTTCCAGGAGATTGCGGAGGGGAGGGGAGTAGGCATCTGGTGTCATCAAGATACAGATGCTGAACCGCTTGATCTTGGCCAGTACTGCCAGGAGAAGGATATTGAGATCTGTGGAGCGAGATATGAGTGTCCAGGGAAGGAAAAAAAATATCATTTTGGTATGTTATAGATCCGGCAATTTTGACGTTTTTCTCTCTAAATTAGAGTCGGCGTTAAACTCTATATATAAACCTAAAACAAACATCTTTTTAACAGGCGATTTTAATGTTGACCCAATATTAAACACGCATAATTACAATGCGTTAATTAATATGCTTGCATCGTATAATTTGACTAACACTGTAAATAAGCCGACACGAGAAAATAGTATTCTGGATCTTTTATTTACCAATATCCGCGATGTCGAATGTGATGTCATTGACAACACAATATCAGATCATAGATCGGTTGTGGCTACGGTTCCTTTTGAGTGTAGAACACTTGCGCGATAACTTTGAACAGAGAAGAAGCTTTTCAAGCGATTCAATAGATAGCTTTAGGGCAGATCTGGGGGACCATGACTGGAATTTTTGGAGTCGATTGATAATGTAGACGACGCTTTTGAACGATTTTATGAGGTTTTTATTTTCTATTATAATATCCATTTTCCATTAAAAAGACAACAGCGGCGAATGACAAGGTCCTGGGTGTCCGCAGATATAAGAAAGTCTAGCTCAGACTTAAAAATTTACACTCGCTTAAAAAAGCGGGTCTTATTTCAAATGAAAATTACATTAAGGCTAAAAAAAATCACAATATTTTAGTTAAAAATAATAAAAAAAACTATTATCAGAATTACTTAACAAATGCGCAGAACCCGACCAGAGCATCGTGGAGAATTGTTAGGAAATTACTAATAACACATCTAAAGAATTCCAGTACTGTATCCAAACGGATGAAAAAACAATAACAGACTCTAAAGAAATTGCGGACTACTTTGCGAATTTTTTTAAGAATGCTCCTTATGAGATTATTAAAAATATTAAACCTGATAAAAAATATCAAAATATGAATAATTATCGACAGAGCAGCACTCTGTTTCTTAGTCCAATGACAGAAGAGGATGTCAGTCAAATATTTAAATTTAGAATGAAAAACAAAAGGTCTGCTGGTCTGGACGGTATTTCTTGTTCTTTTCTGAAAAAAGTATCAGATTGTATAGTCAAACCACTGTGCATGTTGATAAATTTATCTTTCACTACAGGTGTATTTCCTAAACAATTAAAGGTAAACAAGATAAGACCGATATACAAAAAACTTGATAAAATGAAGGCACAAAACTATAGACCAGTGGCAGTGTCGCCGGGTTTTAGTAAACTGTTTGAATATGCTTTTTGGTTAGGCTAGAATCTTTTCTGCGTAAACATAAGATAATTGCTAAGAATCAGCACGGCTTTCAACCTGACAAGTCTACAGAATCGGCATTCTGGGATTTTTATGGCCGGGTGTTGGAGTATTTGGAAGACGGAGAGTCTCCTGTTGGGGTCTTTTGTGACCTCAGCAGGGCTTTCGATTGCGTAGTACATGACCGATTAATGTACAAGCTGAATTTATATGGAATCAGAGGAATAGCAGCCGATTGGCTTTGCTCATTCTTACGAGACCGGAAACAGATAGTAGAGATCGGGAGAGTTTTTCCGAGTGTGTTGACATTGATATTGGCGTGCCCCAGGGGTCTATATTGGGGCCTGTGCTTTTTCTACTCTATGTGAATGACCTAGAGTCCTGTCTGAGTGATTCTGCAAGGGCCACTTTATACGCGGACGATACGTCTCTGGTCATATCGAGTAGCCAAAATGATATGCTTGAAAGCGCGTGCAAGGATAATCTGACTGAACTAAATAGGTGGTTTTCTGATAATAGCCTTTATTTAAATGGTTCAAAAACCAATTATGTTCGTTTTCATACTGCTCAGAATAAGAATAACATGACTCTTCGAGTGGACGTCGCTGGTGACTGTCTGGTTGAGGCCTCTGGTGTTCGATTTTTGGGACTTAATATTGATAATGTTCTGAATTGGAAAGCACATTGTACGGCCCTGAACACAAAACTGTCGTCGATTCTTTATCTCTTTAGAAATCTTAGAGAAATATTGGAGTTCCCACAGCTTATTTCGGTATATTATGGAGAAGTTCATTCCAGACTTAGGTATGGTGTAATGTTTTGGGGCAATTCTACCATGGCTGCAGATGTTTTTGTATGGCAGAAAAAAATCTTACGTTGCATTATGGGTGTGCACGCCCGAACTTCCTGCAGAGACATATTTAAAAATCTTCAAATTTTAACATTAACAGGCATTTTTGTGCTGGAAGTCTGCATACACGTTTTTAAGGAAAAAAATATGCTTCTAAAGAATCAAGATATTCATACTTACGACACTAGAAAGAAAGGTAATTTTAGCATTCCGTATAAAAGATTGAATGTTTGTAAGAGATCGCCTGCAGTCATTGGCTTAGAGATCTATAACAACTTGCCCACTGAAATTAAGCAATGTAAATCTGTAAATGCTTTTAAAAAATCACTTAAACGGTTTCTGGTAGAGATATGTCCCTATAGTATGTTAGATGTTAAATCTTTTAGACATAAAAGATAATATTTTTCTTTGTGTTATATATAACGATAAGTCTATTTATCCTGTTTGTTTATGCATATATTTTGATGCATATATTTGTAAATGTATTTACTTTTTTATTTTTTGTGACGGATCTATACAATGTACTAAAATTGATCTACAGCAGATCTTCTTTCCTTCGTTTCACACTGCTGGAATAAGTATCTTGAGTTTCTAGGTGAGTCCCAGATCGTTGCTCTTGATATATCCAAAGCTTTTGACCAGGTCTGGCATGCCGCACTTCTAAGAAACTTCCTCCTATGGTCTTTCAACTAAACTTTGAACTTGGCTCCAGTTATCTATCTGACTGACGTATATCAGTTATTGTGGACGGTCATTCTTCAAGCTTTCACCAAGTAAATGCTGGAGTCCTCGGGGCTCAGTTCTGGCACCAACATTGTTCCTTCTTCTCACATCAACGACCTTCTCTCGTCCACAACTAATTCCATTCATAGTTTCGCCGATCGATAGTACCCTTCATTCCAGTTTTCAGGTTCCTAAACCCATCACTAAACCTGACTTGGAAAACAAACGCAGAGCTGATGCAGATATCTCTTTCGCAGGATCTTAATTTAATATTGGATTGGGGCGTAAAAAATCTCGTCCATTTTAATGCATCCAAAACACAATCATGTTCCTTGTCGCGAAAGAGAGTCATCAAATACTCATCCTCTACTTATGAGCGGCCAGAGTTTTACAGAGCAAAGACACCTTCAATCTTGTGGGCGTCACATTTGAAAGTAACCTTAACTGGCATAAACACATTGTATCTATAGCCACGGCAGCCTCAAAAAAGCTTGGATTTCTCTTTCGAGCCAAAAAGTATTTCTCCCTTCTAATTTATACACTTTATATGTGTCCCAAATCCGACCTCCCTTGGAATATTGTTCTCATATCTGGGGCATGGCGTCCCCACAACCCTAAGCATTCTTGATTCTATTCAAAGAAAGAGCTATTCGTCTCATTAATGATCCTTCACTTTACAGAAAGGCTTCCTCTCTTGCCCCATCGTCGGGCTGTGGGGGATTTATCGCTTTTTATAGGTACTTCCATGGCTTCTGCTCTGAAAGAATTGTCCAGTATAGTTCCTCCACTCACGGTTCCCAACAGAGAAACTCGTGGTTCCGCGCGTATGCATCCCTATACGGTCCAACTGGACAGGCCCCGAACTTCTCACTTTGTTCGTTCTTTTATCCCTAGAGTTTCTAGATTGTGGAACCTGCTGCCCGCGGAGGTCTTTCCTTCCCCCAAATCTTCAAGTATTTAAGTCCCGTGTCAACAAACTCCCTCTTACCTCGCTTAAGACACCCACGGTACGTTAGTATTTAGGCTTTTAGCCTTCGTGGTTTGTCAAAGGTACCTGCTAAAAGAAATGGTTTATTGTGTACATGCTCTCACCTACCAGCACGGAGGTTAGTTAGGTTAAAAATTAAATGCAATAAATATGGTACACATAACTACTTTGTGAGACATCAACACAAACAAAAATATAATCAAATACCATTTATCAAAACATCGATATTCTCTCGTTAACACTTTTCATAACAATGAAAAAAAAGAAACTGATCTAGTTTATAAAAGGAACGATTTAAAGAACTAGTCAAAAGAAAATTAAAATGGATTCGTAAACTATTGGTATATTTAAAATCTAATTCTATACAAAAAAACGCACAATACAAATAAGAAAGAAAGTGTGTGTTTTCTTTTTTCTTTGAGACGCTTCTGATTTTGTAAGGTTTATTATACTTCTTACATTTTAAAAGTGAAAAAGAAGCCTTACTTTATATTGCGGGATGTTGATTACTAAAACCAATTTAAATAGCTTTTGGTTAATGAAAAATTATTTATTACCAGTAACCAGCTCTAGAAAGTGCCATTTTCAACAATTCAATTATAGTAAGAATGTAATACAATGTTTTTAATAATTATATGTACTGGGAAATTCATATTGCATAGTTGTACCAAGGGGCCCAAAATAGCAAGTTGACGCCCTGCGGCTGAAAATTGATGCCCGAGCTGCTGCGAGGGCAAACAATCAGCTGTGGGGGCAAAGTGCTTTACGCCAGAGGTGCAAACAATATTTTTGTAGAGCTGAAAAGTAGTTAGTTATTCTTAATTTTGTTGTATATAGATTAACATGCCATACACCAAAGAGAACCGGTAGGTGAAAATTTGCTAGATTAAAATCACTATACTTTTAACATATATATGTTTAATTAAATAAATTGTTGTTTCACAAAAAACAATGGGGGAATATTTAATTTTATTATTGTTTCATCGGTTGTTAAATGCGGGCGTTTTTGAAACTTTTGCTCCTAGGGCTGTAAAAGTGCAAATTTATATATAAGAAGAGACTAATAATTAGTGCATAAAAATAAAGTAACGGTGATTCCTTTAGAGGTACTTCTTCTAGAAGGTAATTTTGGCTAGATGACCGGGGTCCAAATGTCAGACTGCTATGGTATTTGTGCTTAGTACTGTATGACAATTTATCCTCAAAAGACTTAGCTCCCGGCACAACGTCAAAAAACTTGTTCAACCGTATTATGAAAAATCATTATTCTCTAAGAAATGAGTTTCGTTGGCGCTTCAGGAAACTTATGGTCCACGCATAATCGGCGTACTGAGCCGATTATTGAGCTAGTACCATTACAGGATTCTTTGAACGCCAATTTCCATTCATTAGATAATTCTTGACCAAATGAGCCACAAAGTACGTAACGGCAAAAAAGTATAGCGGCAGTAGCTCCTGAGGTGCCTGCCTCATGATTCTAATTTTTTTTTTTTATCTCTTTACAAACCACGAAGGCTAAATACTAACGTACCGTGGGTGTGGCAAGCGATGCAAGAGGGAGTTTGTTGACACGGGACTTAAATACTTGAAGATTTGGGGGGAAGGAAAGACCTCCGCGGGCAGCAGGTTCCACAACCCAGAAACTCTGGGGATAAAAGAACGAACAAAGTGGGAAGTTCGGGGCCTGTCCAGTTGGAACGTATAGGGATGCATACGCGCGGAACCAACGAGTTTTTCTGTTGGGAACCGTAAGTGGAGGAACTATGCTGGACTGATTCTTCCGAGCAAAAGCCATGGAAGTACCTATAAAAAAGCGATATAAATGAATGATAATGAACTGATTTGGCGCTCGGAAATTGGAGCTTAAGAATACACCATGTTAGGCCCAGTTAAGGTCAACATTTAAAAGTCATAATCTTTAAAAAATAAATGTAAGATATACTTCTTCCGTATGATGATATATTATTACCTAATAAAGTTATTCTTTTTAATTTTACTTTTTTTTTTTTAAGTACCTCGTAATAAATTATCCTTTACTTACCTATTTTTTATTTAAGCAACAATATGGTAAAATCACTATATGCCCTAATTGTAATTCTAATGGAGTAAAAATAAAATAACAACTGAAAGAAGACTGTACTTACTATTACTAATGACAAAACATAAAAAAATATTATTTTCATTTTTATAACTAACAATAAAAATTGAGCCAATTAATTTCTACAAAGCTAGGTAAAAACTGTACTAAATTATTTCTAAAACAAAAATACGTTACATTTGTTTATTTGTCTTCACACATACCAGAAATATTTTAAATAACCATTTTTTTCATTTTTTGTCATTGTTTGCCCTTAGCAATAATTTGCCAAGTTTATTCGTATAGATTAGGAATCACCCTGTATAATATAATTAAAAGGGGTCGCATCGATTCACAAATTAAAATAAATATTAAAAATATTTTTCATTTTTAAGATTGAAGCACCAAAACGAACAAGTCCTAGGAGGTAATTTTTAAGCAGTAATATTCTCGCTTTAAGAAAACTACCCAATTTTTGCATAAACCTTTTTCACTAAACAAAAGACTTGAAGGCACAAACGCCACGCCAGTGCTTTTAAAATAAGTTTTGGGTATGGAAATGAGAGCCTAAATTAGAACAACCCATTTTAAATTGCTTATAAAAATTTATTAACTTTAAAAACAAAACAAAGGAACATGTATTCTTAAACAAGAAAGATGGGAGTTTATTATGCTTTGAATATGGTGTGCCGCAAATGACCGCCACCCTCTTCCAATACATTCTTCTAACTGGTTCATAAATTTTCTCATTACATTTTGAAGAACTTGCCTAGAAATAGCGTGGATTTCATTGGCAATATTTGTTTTCAGCTCCCTTACATTTCTAGGTTTATTGGCAAACGCTTTTATGTTTTAAATAGCCCCAGAGAAAATAATCTGGTGCTGAAAGGTCGGGCGATCTTGCTGGCCAAGGAATGGTACCATTCTTAGAAATCAGTCTGTTTGGAAAGGATTGTCGCAAAAATATCCATGCTTATTCTTGCCGTATGGCTTGTTGCGCCATCCTGTTGAAACCAGTAATGTCAATTTCATTTTGAATTTGCGGTAAGAAGAATATCTGCAACATTTGAACATAGCGTGCGGCAGTAACTGTTACTGTCTGACCATTTTCCTCAAAAAATAAGGTCCGATTATCCTAGACGAGGAGATGGCGCACCATACAGTTACTTTGGGACAATGTAATGGACGCTGATGAATTTCGCGTGGATTCTCTTGAGCCCAGTAACGACAATTCTGTTTATTTACATCTCCGTTTAAATAAAAGTGGGCCTCATCGCTCATAAACATATTGTTTTCAATACCTTGATAATTGGTACGAAGAGGCGACAGAACTCAAGTCTATTAATCTTATCCTGATGATTTATTTCTTGAACAATTGCGATCTTGTATGGGTGAAAATTCATTTTTTTAACATTCTTCGTGTACTTCGCTCAGATAAATTTAAAACAGTAGCATGTTTAACAACAGATTTTTGGGACTAGCGATAATTGCATTTCTAACTCTGTCTTCGTTCAGTGCATTGCAGGCAGATCTTGGCCGCCCACTTGACTTCTTGTCTAAAACGGATCCTCCTGTCCTCCATTTACGAATCCAAACTGTAATGGTCTTCCGCTGCGGACACTGTCGGTCATTAAATTGACGTCGAAAACACCTTTGAACGGCTATAATGGAATTATATTCAATAAATTTTTCGACACAAAAAATGCGATGTTCTGTTAACCAACGCGGCATTTTGACAACTGTCAACAATTTTAATAAACTCTCCAAAGCCTACTTTTCCAAATAAAAATATCGCCATAGTGAATACTCGATACATTTTTTTATATTAAAGAAACAAAATTCTGAAAAATAATAAGGATAAATACAGCAAAAATGACAATAACCCCTACGTGGGCACTGCGCAGTACACTTGTGGGCATGCGCACTAAAAATTACAGACTAGCGGAAAACAAACAACAGGACCGGGTTTGGAAATTTGGTAAACGAGGGGTTTTTGGGGCGCTAATCACGACTTTTTTTGGACACGTTTCGTTCTCGAGATATTCATCATCAAAGTTGAAATTCAATTCTTAGTTTCACTCTATTCCGCCTTCTTTTTGCACAAAATTCTTGATATAACACCTAACAGGCACACAATATTATATAAACATCTTTAAAAAAAAACTTTTTTTAGTTATTTTACACGTTTTTTTCATTAAATTCCAAATCTTTTACCCCTAAAACGCTACAACCATGCATACACCTATGTGTATAATGGTTTCAGACATGGCGACTTGATTTAAAGCAAACTTTTTATATTAATAAAGAAAGGCTAAAAACCAATAAGAAAAACATGTTTTAAAAAGGGTTTTTATAGTTAAATAAAATATTGTGTGCTAATTTAGTGTTACATCAGTAACTTAGTGCAAAAAAAGGGAATTATAGTAAAAATAAGAACAGTTTGGCCATAATGACGAATATCTCAAGATCGAACCGTTTCCGAAAAAAAATTAGATTCGTAATCAGCGCCCCAAAAACCAAGGTATAGCAAATTTCGTCAAAATCGGAGTGGCCGCAACTTTCTAGACAATTACCTAATTTTGTTTCTTGGATATATACACATATTTAAATATTTTATTTTAAGTTTGTACTCGTCTTCCATAGAAGTCCCTAAAAATTAAACCGGTTTAGATATTGGTACTTTTTTTGTCTTGTATAATTTAGTATACGAGAGTGCTTTGAAGCACTAATCTCAACTTGAATTTTGTTTTTGCTGGACCCTCTTTGACTGAACCTTAAAACTGCACGATATTTTTTGCGTTATTATCTTTCTTCTTAAAACTACTTTGAAACAACAAAACTAAATCAATTGGTATTTGATTTATTTTATCATAAAAGCAATTAATTTTGGTGTAACTAGTTTGTGGACTCAATTTATACACTGTTATTTCACTTTCGCTGCCGTAGCAGTTTTCGTTCAGTTAAACTTGGCGTGTTGTGCCATTTGTAAACGCCGCCGTTGCCTCATTTGACTTGACCAAGTTATCACCTTTGCCTCTGGTCGTTTGCAAACGTTCGTGATCTTAGAAAATTTTATGCTGAAAATTTTGGGGTTAGGGACAAACTGACCTCATATTTGCAATCAAAACCACAAGAAAAACCTTCCAATTTCTGCAAAACAACACTATACAATAACTCATTATTTAGTTTTGGTTTATCAAAACTAAAATAAACAAAAGTTAAAAACACCACTGAAAAACACGAACACTCGCTAAGCACAAATGTCCTTTTTGTGCTTAGCGAGAATACCAAATGACTAATAACGGTCGACCGTAGATGAGAGGTTTGTTTTTGGGCGGCTGACGGCGTCAATTTTACCTGGCGTTTACAATCGGAAAATCCCAAATTATCATGAGTGTGGCCCTGTTGCTATGTAGGTAAACATTTTCAGTGTTCCAACCAGTATATTTATTAAAATACTGCAAATTTTGTCAATGTTGCCAACACTATATTGGATTTTAATTGAAAAACACTAACTTTTATGAGAACTGCGCATGTGCAAAGGTGTACAGCAACTCTCCCAGTGTGGGGTCAAAAATTCGTGCGCAGGTCTATTGAAAATATATGGGGAACATTTTCTATTAGCTATCCGCTTTATTTTTCTATTTAAATATTTGAAATTGTGGCACCTGAGAATATTTTTTTCATTCTTCGAAAAGGAAAAGGAATCTTCATTTTACTTGCATGTTACTAATGAAATTATTGTATTGCAATGTCTTTCCATACATTGACTTCCTGGAATGGAATTTCTGCATCTTAAAGCTTTCGTGCAGCTAGACATATTGTACCACATAAGTTATAAATATTCACTACCAAGTATTCGTTAATATATTATCATAGTTAATTATAGGTACATTTAAATAATATGTTAAATATTTTTATTCTGCTTAATATGGTTTGCATACGTTCTGTTAAGATTAAAGACTAAGATAAAATATTAGGTACAGATAATCTTATTATAAACAATAAATAATGCTAATTCTTGAATTATGTATAAAATTTTAAACTTCTTTTTTCATATAAGTTAATGATTTAAAGAAAATACTTTTACTATTTTTAAATATGTATACTTTTTTTTTTATTAAAAAGCGAGAAGAGGAAGAAGTTCTTAAAACGTGAAAATAGCGAATTTTGCAGTAATGGCGGTTCTGCTCTAAGGCGAAGATTTGCTCTAGTGACCCATAAGGAATGGCAACGAAATGCAGCCAAAGTCGATTGATTTTAAAAATATTTTAAGTAAATACAGATCCACGACATAAAAAAAAGTCTGTGCTGGGTGCTGGATAAAGATTTCCTGCGTATTTTTTCTTGCTGAACAAGATTATGGAGCCAAAACTAGGGGGTCTAACTGCAAAAACTGAATTGCTTGTGCCGAGAGAGCGGTGGCAATTTTAAGAAAAAGGATATTATGCAACATCTTGTTTAAAAGGCCCTTTGATTATCTACTCAACGCCACTTTTTTTGAAAATCGGCCCAGCCGTTTCAGACATACAAGCCAGCACCATTAAAACCACACTATTAAGCCGAATTTCAATGCATCCAAGGTCAGTATCACTAGGCGCTTAGGTTTCCAGGTAACATCGACTGTCGAATATTTTCGCTTTTAAATTGATGACCTTGAATGACATTTAAATAGCATGTAAAATATTTGACCGATCGGTGAGCGTACCGGAGACCTGGAGCGCCTAATGTGCTTGTTAACCTTAAGGCTGAAACGGCTAGGCTGATTTTTAAAAGCAAAGTAAAGCTAAGTAGAGAGACTGTTTGACCTTCGGACAGTGCGGACGTGCGTAGAGGACTACAAAGTTTTCCTGGGTGGCGGTTAGAGGTGCCGTACGGACGTTTTTACTTCGGGGATCAAGGAAAGATTCACGCTAAATTGACGGCATCTTTCTTCTGAATCTAAGCGCTGTGAGCGAAGATTCCTATAAGCTGATGGTATCCTGTTTGGTGGCGAACACGAGGTATTCCTCAAATTGCGGGAAATAGATGGGCGTGCCATGGGAACTGTCAGTAGTGAAAGTGAAGCTTATACGTAACACCAGTAGCAGGTTTTGGTTTGACAGACACAATTTATGTATTGCATCAATTGAAGAAATATTCTTGTTTTCTTTTGCAATTCCTGGAAGCTACCAGATTTTCCGACGAAACCCTGGAAAGCATAGTCCGGAAGGAGGAGAGCTGGTGGATTGGACCTGAAAGGACCAAAACCAAGAAAAAAAAATAGAATAGAAAGTTAATTAGAGAATTAAAGGGCCTTTAAAATAATGTGCTACATAACCCCTCTTCTATTTGAAACAAAAAATTGCCAGTGTCCCCTTGGATCCAGCAAAGTTTGAACCCTAGTTTAGACTTCAGATTAGTGTTCAGCCAAAAAAAAATAGGTACCTATAATAAGTATATCTTTGTCTGATCCTCAGCATGGACCATTTTATTTATTTTTGGAGCGCTCGTTATTATAATAACTGCCTTAATAGTGTTGGAAATTTTAAATTTAAATAAATTTAGTTTATGTGAAACATGTTTCTTTTTAAATAACAAAACAAATATTTTAATAGTAATTTATGTAATAAGTGCGTCAAGTCCCGTTATACATTAGACGTACGTACGCCCCACGCTAACGCCTTACCAAAACTTTTTGTCAAGCGTAGGTACGGCGGTTGTACGTCTTATGTAACGGGACTAAGTTTGACAGCACGAACCGTCAGGCGAGTGCTGTAAGCTTCTGGGTAAGAAAAACAGATTGATAGATGTATATTTTTTTACTACCATACAAATTTTTTTATTTTAAATTTCTGTCAATTGAATTTATTTTTATATTATTTAGTGTTAATAATTTTTATTAAATTTATTATTAAACTTTTAGAATTTAAAATTTGGTGACACAGAAAAAATAATGACAGAATATTAAGGCACCTTGGTTTATTTGACGTCAGGTTACTGTGAAACCGTGCACCGTGCGCGTATGCATCATATCTTTGTTCGTTCTTTAATCCCTAGAGTTTCTAGAATGTGGAACCTGCTGCCCGCGGAGGTCTTTTCTTCCCCCTCAAATCTTCAAGTATTTAAGTCCCGTGTCAACAAACTCCCTCTTACCTCGCTTAAGACACCCACGGTACGTTAGTATTTAGGCTTTTAGCCTTCGTGGTTTGTCCAAAGATAAAAAAACCTGTATAACTCCAGAATATAAAATCAATATCTTTTCTTCCTACAAAAAGGAAACATTTTAATAATTACTCAAACACATTCTTTAAATCACCATATTATTTAAAAATAATGAAGTTAGGTAAAACTAATTGGGTATTTTTTAAAATACTTACAGGATATTTTTAATGGTAATATTGGTAATAACACACAGGTTAGGACATTAACTATTATTAAAGTATCACCATTTTGTAGTAAAGGTATTAATTTTTTTATTCTAGGGTTATAAAGTACTTGTAAGGAGCTTTAAAATCATATACTATAAGACCTTCTTCTTTATTTATTTTTTTAGTTTTGCGCTCAGCTGTTGTTATTATTATGTCAGAAAATTAGGACCTTGCTCATAGACTATCCTAAAAGAGGGGTCAGACTTTGGGTCTTCACTGTATAAGTCAATTGTTTGTAATGTACTCTTCATACAGTGCATTTATTTAATGAACAAATCAATTTAAACAAAGCCAAAACTTTGAAATTTAAAATTAATGCATCAATACTATATTTTGGCTTAAAATTGACAGATGAAAATTTCAAGATGGCGGCTAAGCACCATCTTAAGAAAAAAAAAAAATAAAAGGAAAGGAGGGTACTTTATAGTCCTAGGATATAAATTCTATATTTATCTAATTCAAAATGCTGGCACTTTTAAAATTACCCAAATAATTGATTTAGATAGCCATATTTCCGAAACTAATAAAGTTAGATGTACCTAATGTGGTATTTTCTAAAAGCTCTTTTAAAGATCCTTTTGTTGGTGATATATTTTTTAGTAAAACACTCTGTATATTATATTACCATTACAAAGATCATTAAAAAAGCATTAAGAAATACCACATTTAGTACATCTAACTTTATTAGTTTCGGAAATATGGCCATCCAAATCAGGTATTTAGGTAATTATTAAAGTGCCGACTTTATATTCTAGGGTTATATAGTACTTATCAGGGGATTAAAATGATGTGTCACAAAACCCCTCTTTTCATTAATTTTTTTTTCTTGGGATGGCGCCCAGCCGCCATGTTGAAATTTTCATCTGTCAATTTTACGCTTAAATATAGTATTTCTGCAATAATTGCATATCCCAAAGTTTTCGTTTTTTAAAATGATCCATTCCAAAAAATAAAACGGAGGGACGAAGAAAAAAAGCACCGTATGTGACAGTCAAACAAAATGTAATGTAAAAATTATTTCTTCCTGAACATTTTTTTTGACAACAAAGATTATTAACTTTTGTTACCGATATATATATTTTTACTTTACAGAAAGTTTGTTTAATAACACCTGAGCACGTTTAACAGCGGTAATTTATTTCTTAATGGCACATAATGTGATAATTAAACCATTTAAACCATTACAGGTTATTAAATTTTAATTTTAGAGTAAAAATTTTTAATGTAAAGAAAAGTAAACACGAATTGTCTCACCGCTATTGCAAAAACTATTATATGCATGCAATATTTCATCTATTGAGAAAAATTATTATGCTTTGCCATCAATAATTAAATAGTTTAGAAAGGAATATTTGTATGTTAATAATTAGTAATTTTTATTGATATATCCTTCATTCATTTCATCTTAACTAATTAACCTTCGAAAGGTTAAAGAAAATATTTATGAAGCTAACTATACAAAGGCCCAAAAGTCGTGAACTTGCCACCGACCTGACTAACTTACTGACATATAGGTAGATCAAAACCTAATCCTCTTCCAGATGACCAAGAAAGATGAAATTTTAAATTTTGCTCGGTATTTCTGTGTAAGCATAGGAAAAAATCTATATGCTATATATTAGAAATATAAAAAAAAAATTAAGTTAAAAAATAAGTGGTGTTCTTATACAAAAACTTAAAATACGCGCGAATAAACAACCGTTTACAAGATCTTTATATTGCCCGGACTTGGCTAATTTAAGCATAAATGGGAAGCGTGTTTAAAAAGGGAGTGATAGCAAATAATGAATGGGCAATCCACACGGTTATTTCTAGCGTTTAAGAAAATGTAGACAATAACATAAAAAAGAAAACTATGAAGCGGAGATACAAGAACAAATATAATAAATTTAAATACCTGCCTAGTTTTCTTTACAAAAAGTAATGATATTTCACCAAAAACATAAATGTTTTAAAGGTGAACCATGTTCCAAATATGAATGAGATCTAAAAGTAGTTAAGATTTACCTTGGCCAGTTTTTATCAGAATTAAATATATATATATATATATATATATATATATATATATATATATATATATATATATAAAATATATATATATATATATATATATATACAGGGTGATTCACGGTCGATGGTAGGTTAGACGTTTATGTAAAACGGAACATAGAATTTTTCTGAAAATTTAGCATCTTACATTTTCTTACCTGTTCTATCGAACTAAAATATTTTCAGCATTGCGACGTTGCCGCTTTTATCAAAATATCCTAGAAACTTTATTTTTTAAATAGAACACCCCTTATATTAACAAGTTTTTATATTCGCCCTTTTATTATAATACTTTTTTGTTACTATTGCCCTATACCTATCTCTATCGGTTTTCGAGATAAAATTATTTTTTAAAGAATTTAATTTTAAGTAACGATGGAAATATCAAGCTTATGACACTTTGGTGACTTTTACAAGTAACTTATAAACAGTTATTGACAGTCTTTCAAATAATCTTCCAAAATGAAACGTGATAAAAAAATGGGGTTTCAAGAAAAATTTGAACTAAATGTTTTCTGTATTTTTAAGAAGAATAAAATTAGCTTTTTATTTATGATGACACACTCAATGCTCAAAGATATCTCAACATACTAAGGAAGTCTGTTACCGTTTTTGTCGATAATTTGTCTTTAGAGGAATATAGGAATTCGTGGTTTCAACTGGACGGATCGCCAGCTCATGGTACCCAGGAAGTTTGCTGGGAACTTTACGAAATGTTTGACAATCGTTGGTTTAGGCGTTTGGGGCCATGGGATTGGCCACCGAGATCACCCGATTTCACGCAGCTTGACTTTTTGTTTTTTGGGTGTTTTAAAAGAAAGGGTGTACATTACTCCAGTGCCTACTAAAGAAGAACTGCGACGGCGAATAGTGCGGTGTATTGAAGATCTGGATCTCCATCAAATTGAAAAAGCAACCACGAGTCGTGTACTAAAGCACATTTTAAAATGTTTAGAATGTAATGGACATTTTCAGCATTTATTTTAAAAATTTGTTATTTTAGTTGTTATTTTAATTCGTCCTAATTATGTTATTTTCTGTACTTTCACATGTTAATTTAATTATTTTGTAGTCGTACAAACCTCTCGTTCATTGGTCTTAATTCAGGATACATTTGGTTAAATTTTTTGCAACTTCTGGCAATGATTTGATCACACTGTCCGTGTAAAATAAATAATTTCATAAAATTCAAAGTCACCAAACTGTCATAAGCTTGATATTTCCATGGTTACTTAACATTTTTTTTGTAAAAAAATATTTTTTTACAAAAAGCGGATTTATTAAAAAATCTTGATGATTTAGGTATAGGGACATGATATATCATCTTAAGGCGTCTTTCTTCATCTTTAATTTTATTGAGTAATATACAGGGGGTTTCATTTGAAAAAATGATCTTTTGACTCCTTTTAAGAATAACGGAAATAATAGTAATTTTAGAACGCCCTGTATGAAATGGAGTCGATTTGCCGGTGTAAATTAAATACATCGTGTCTGTCTAAACTACCACCAAAACATCAACTTTTTATGAATTGAGAGCACTAATTTACCTAAGTTTAATTAGGGCCATGTTTTGCACCATATTTAAAACAAATTATTTTTTATCTCAAAAACCGATAGAGATAGGTATAGGGCAATATTAACAAAAAGTTTTATAATAAAAGGGAGAATATAAAAACTTGTTAATATAGGGGTGTTCCATTTTAAAAAATAAAGTTTCTAGGACTTTTTGATAGAAGCGGCAACGTCGAAATGCTAAAAATATTTTAAATCGATAGAACAGGTAAGAAAATGTAAGATGCCAAATTTTCAGAAAAATTCTGCGTTCCGTTCTCCATAAACGTCTAACCTACCATCGACCGTGAATCACCCTGTATATATATAAATAGGTTAAACTTCTTCATAAATTGCCAAGTCAACTCTAACCTACTCTAAGTTCTCATATATATTTGGATTTTACTTACAGAACTTGGCACTTATTTACGTCTTTATTCTTTTTGCGGCGAAGCCCAATCCAAGCATAATTTGAGTATTGAACTTGGCTCACTTTTTTCATATTCATTTTTTGATAAAATCTACTTTACACAAATTTTGTTTAATGACTCCTAAGTACGTTTAACAGCGGTAATTTATTAATTTTATTGATAATTTATTTTCTAATGGCAGATGTAATAACTAAACCGTAATAGATTAAACTATTAAATTTCAAATTTAAAAAAATTATTGCGAAGAAAAATTAACACGAAGTGTCTCCCGCGCTATTGCAAAAACTGTTTATTTATCAAGAAAAATGTTTACGCTTTGCCATCTAATAATTAAATAGTTTAGAAAGGAATACCTACCTTTAATAATCAGTTATTTCGATCAATATTATCTTCATTCATTGCATCTTAACTAATCAACCGTTGAAAGGTCAAAGAAAACATTTTAAATAGTTTATGCTACAATAAATAAATTATAATACATGATGTTAGTAAACGAAGTAATTTAAACTAATTTAAATATTTATGCGGTAAACTAAACACGGTTTAAAAATTTAAAGTTATTTTATTAATAATCATTTTTTTTTCTTTTCAGTTTCACCAAAACTATCGCGTTAGAGTTAAGAACACGTGTTACAAAAATCCGCCCCTAATAGGGGTTATAGAGTGAGCCAAAATAATGTTAGTACTTCATAAATAAAACTGAATTTTCTGCATTTTGCAGCATATTTTAGACAACACAGTTGTTTCACCAAGGGCGTCATTTTTAAATAAGTTCTTTCTAAAAACGACTTACCAGATATATTAAAATAAAATCGAGCCGGGTTGGATATTAAAAACTCTGTTCACTCGCTACCGGGAAGATTAAAAATTAAGCGCAGCCTCAATATTTTATTATGCTAAAAAAATATATATGACCACAAACACTAATTTATCGGCTAAAATTATATCTGTTAAACAGCAAACTTGAATCGTAGTCGGCTAAAAATGGGTCATCTTTAATTAAAACTACCAACCACTCGGTTGACGTAATCCAAAATTATAAGTTCCTTGTCTAGACGACTGTTGTTGTTTTTAAAATACCAAAATATCTAGGTCCTTAAAGTAGTTTTAAAAATAGCTCTGACCAATAATTTAAAGAGTTATTTTATTTAAATGTATTACTTATAACTATGTATTATTTTTCAAGATTTTTGGATAAAATGCTTATCCCATTAATTAGTGGGTGAAATAAGCAGGCTACTACATCGTATTATTTTGGGGTAATTTGTTACACAGGACAGGATGTTTTAGAATTTACTACAAATAGTTTAAAGGTGTTTTTAGGTCAAAATGTTTTTTTTAACAAGCCTTATGTAGTTGTATGTATGTTTGTATGGATGCAAATTCGCCTTCAACTGTCTGCCCTCTATTGGAGATTTACTGTACTAACTGCATGAGCATTATTTGCACCCTTCGTTAGAAATTTAAAATAGTTATGACGAAATATTATTTTAAAAAAATGATGTAACTTATCCTTTAACTGTCCGCCCTCTGTTGAAGATTTATCATACACATCTTTACATCCGCAAACAACGTTCTATGTGCCCTAGCAAAAAACATTCCTATATTTCATTAAAGTGGGCCAAGGTCCTAGTCAAGTCAAAAGCAGGGCTTAATAAAAGGGAGGGCTGTGGGAGGCTTAACTCTCCCAGACAGCGATTAGCCACACAAAAGGCAATTAGCCCTCACAAAAATGAATACTCTTAAATAATGTTAATTTTACAAAACAACCTAAAAGTTGTTTAAAACCATACTGTCCTTTCTCCTAACCACGTCACAATAAAAACCTTTGACCCATTAAACGTAAAACAAGGTCGTAGAAGATTTGTTTTCGTGTATAAACGTTGTAAGTGACATGTGTATAGAACGTTGTTTTAGGAATTTTTTCTTACCTTCAGAACTTCTTATTAAAGGTTAATAATAAAGTATTGTTTATTCTAAATACATTAAAATACCCATAAGTTAGCAACCTAAGTGTTGTTATTTTTTTAATTGAAAGAAAAATATAAAAAGCGTTTTTTGTTTCTTTCAAAACCAAACTTTGGCGATTAAAACGTTTTTCGAAATACCCTTCAATTATGTATACTTTAAAGTCGGAAAAACACAGTGTAGAATGCTGTGACTGCTTGTTTTACTCATTTTTATTTACATGTATTAAAAAAAAAAATTACCTCAAAGATACATCCCTAAAATATTTGTGTCGAATTAAAGTATTAAACACCTTGTAAAGATTTAAAATACTCGGTAAGTTAGGATAAGTCAATTAATAAGTTTTAAATCAAAACAGTATTTTTAAAGCTAAGTTGAATATGTAAAAACCATTAATTTTTAGAAAATAATAAAATTAAGCATAACGATATTTCGGAAAATAGGTATTAAAACAAGGATTGATAATTTAAGAAAAATTAAAATATGTTTTTTAAATATTTACACGTAATTTGTTTTAATTAACTAACATTTTTAAAATAAAATGTTATCTTTTAAATTGCAGCATAAACCAGTGCATTAGCAACTTTTATACAACAGTTTAGCACCAAAAAAAACCTTGCCCCGTTACCTCGTCAATCACAACAAAAAAGGAGCAGTCATTAAGAACATTACAAAATAAAAACAGCCCAATTTTGTATTTACCAAATTTAAGAAGTGTTAACCTTCTGGTTGCATTCTACCAATAATTAAAGCACAATTTTTTAATAAATTTTTGTTATTATTTTTAAACTTAACAAATTTTTTTAAATTATTAAAAGTTTGCTGTTCTAATGAGATGGTGAGTTTATACTTAGTCTTCATTTGTGTATAGTATCGTAAGTAAAACCTCACCATTCTTTGGTCCTCCGTGGATTGACTTGAAATTTTAACAGAAAGTAAGGATCAAAATTTATATCGAATTGAAGGGCGCCAACTTTCTGGAGATGGTTGCCACCCTATCTCGGGAATGAAAATTTGTTATTATGTTTTAACTACAAAAATCGATTAAAAGTCTGATTTTAAGCAAAAATATGTCATATGTATTTTTTGTAAAAGAAATATTTTTCAAGTTACTGGCAAGCAAAGTGACAAATTTTCTACAAAATAATCAACGTTTTAATGGGTTTTTTCGTAAATAACTTGAAAATTACGCATGTATCAATAATACTGAAAGAGGCAAAATTAAAGCTTTTAAAAAGACTAAAAAAATTTTATATTATAATGTATCTAAGTCCAATACGAATCAAGATATGGCGTGTTTAGTGTTAGCTCTTTTGGTCAAATGCAAAATTGATCGATAGAAAATGCTTGAGCATGAGCATTTTTGAGATAAACATAATCAAGGCTTTCTTTCTTCTAAAAAAATCTAGCATAAAAATTGGGTAAATTATGATAAACATAAAGTTAGTACCTTTATTTTTTCTATAAAAATATCAATGACAACAACCCCCAACTAACCAGAACTACCGTCCTATTAAAATACCCTTCACACCTTTGTAATTTGCTTAATACACACGTCTAAGACCTTTGATTTATTTAAAGTACCTAATTTCAAAATAATTAGAGCTTATAATAAAACACGATTATTCACAATTTCGTATCTTTTTTAATTACTCTAAAAATACTGGAAATAAAAAATTAATAGGTTACTTGATAGATAGCTTTTAAATGACTAAAATTTTTCTGTGCGTGGATTTTTTTACAGTGAATATTTGGTGAGATACAGCCGTTTAAATTCTTTATTTACGAGCGAGCGTGACGAGCGTCTTTTTCAAGCCCTTTAAACTCAACTTACATAAAACACAAGCACAGGGATTTCAAAGGGATTAAATTAACAAGTCCTTGTAAATCTTGAATTACAAAATCAAAAAAAAAAAAATCTATCATCATTAAAGATAGGGAAGATACGTTACAAAAACCAATCAATATTTTTCCAAAAAATTCGAGATGCCTACTTTGAAGCATAATTGTTTGTAATTGTTTCTGAAATTAGACATTTTTAAATTGTTTAAACTTCTTGGACGTATTACCAATACATTCATTACGGAGAATTGTAAGATGATGAAGGTCAATTTTAATTAGAGGAGTAGGAGGCTATTTTCATTTATTATTTTGTAGAAAATTTTAGGTTCTGGCCTAATTTTATCATAACTTACTTAATTTTTATTTTAGAAACTTTTTAAAATAAAGGAAACTCCGATTATGTACTTTAAAAAGATTTTATGTGTTTCAGCATTTTTTCGTTATTTGACGTTGAATCAATCAAATTTTACATTTGACGAAAACAGTTAACAATTAACACGCCTTATCTCGGTTCGTATTGGTCATAAAAAACTAATATAAAGAGATTTTCTTCGTCTATTTAAAACATACAATTTTACTTACTACAGGTTTTCTGATAAAATGCATAATTTTTGAATAATGAAATTTCTTGCTAATAACCACTGATTCGATCGATTCGTATAAAAAAATGTAAAAAATTTCCACCCCTGAGATGGCAACCACCCATAGGGTTTTGGTGGCTGTCAGTTCGATATAGATTTGAATCCTTTTGTTAAAATCTTAAACAAATTCATGCAGGACTAAAAAACTGCGACGTTCTACTTTTTTAGAATAATTTCCTGTACTATAGTCAAGTTCTTACCAAAATTAAAATTATAATACCTTATTAACTGATTTTTCGGCTTAAGTTGAATCGATAAAGCCGCAAGTTTGATTTGAAGTCGGCCTCGATTTTAATTAAAACTACCATCAACTCATAACAAGTAATCCAAAATTGTAGGTTGCTTGCTTATAGGACTGTTGTTGTTTTCAAAACCCAAGAATTTTTAGGTCTCCAAAGTATTTTTAAAAATAGGTTTAAACCACGCCATAAGGCGTGTTTTGGGTATCAAATTGGGCGGGTTTCGTTACTTATTCCCTTACGATTTTTCGCAAAATATTTAAAAATTGCATGTAAAACATTATGGTTAACATGTCCGACAAAAAAGTGACGCGTTTGCCCACTCCGACACCCAAAATATTTGACATTGACAGGTCGTGTTAAAGGTCCGCTTTCAAATATTAAAGCGGTATATTTTTTGGCAAACTGGTCAAAAGGAACCCCTCTAAAAAGGTTTTAAAAGTGTTGTTATTATGAAGTCATTATTGGCTTAACTTAATTTTACACCAAAGAAAACAAAAAATTTTTGTTCTATTATCTTGCCAATAACGACTAAGAAGAAGCAGTCATTAAGGACATTACAAAATAAAATAACCTAATTTTATATCTTCAATTTAAGAACTGCAACCTTCTCGTTGCATTCAACCAATAATTAATGCTCCAACTTCTGATGAACTCTTGATAGAATTTGTAAAATTAACCTGAATTTTTAGAAATATCAAGAATTCTCCGACCTAATGAGTCGTAGGGTCATTATTTAATCATCAAATCGTCTTTCTGATCAGTTACCTTTCGACATTGTTAATTGGTTTTACGTGTGGTTCGTGATTCTGGTTTTTGTTTGGTACTAAACCGTTTCAAAACTTTTTCGATTCACACTTGTATTGTTGCTGGTGATAATTTGTGGGTTTGTTGTAATGATTGCGTAAATTTTGTAAATAAAACCTTAAAAGTTATTTTAATAAATATTTGTTTTTATTTTTGCGTTACACAAAGTATAGACCGGGTGACGTATTTACATTCTATATCATTATACAGATCAGTGCCATTTTATAGCATAGTATAATATGTGTATTTAGAACGCGCATATGGTTTCTCCAAATCATACCGCCATACAGATAAGCATCAATCCATAACATAGTAGGATATGAACTTACATTTCTACTTCAAACTATACTGCGGTATAAAAAAATATATTTTTAAAGGTACCTTCGTTTTTAATGGCCTATTTCTGAGCTAACAAAGTAAACATATTTCAGAAAACAAAACTTACACGTAATAGAAAAATTAATGCAATATCTGGTTAGTTTATTTCAAACTAATATTCACTTCCAGATTTCTCAAACACTTTCTTTTTTAACGATACTGTCTTCGAATTTCGTTGGCCTACCAGCCTGAATTCTGTCTCGAACCTGCAGTTAGCCCTGTTCTTTGTCTTCTGCGACTAGTTGATGTTGGTTGTACACCTAAAATTCTACCACGTTTAACTTTTTTGAGTTGATATAAAAAATTCAAAACATTACCAGTTGTTTTTAATGTATTCATAGCCATGTTTACTTTATTTATAGCATTAGAAGTTTCTATGGAATCAGTAACACTACTTAGATCTTTAACAGATGATGGGTCTTATACCTAAATAATTAATTGATTAATTAATATCTCTTACCGTAATTACAATGTTGTTTTCGCCTTTGAAAGGCGGGTCATTTTTATAGTATTTGGATTCACTTTTTTAAAAGAAATACAATTTTGCCATCGCATTCTTTATTTCTTATTCGAGTGGGACATTTTTAAATTATGTGACTTAGTTGAATTCATTATGACGACACTTGAACACATTTTTGTATTCAATTTTTTTGAGATGGGTAAGTATATCTAACTATTCAGTTTGTTGTGGTGCCAATACTAAAATTGCGGATCCAGTCGTCACACCACTCACTATTTGTTTTATTATATATATAATAACACTGTAGTCGTTACAACTAACGTAAATATAACTTTCAATTATATCCTCCTTATAAATAATATCTTTTAGGACATCGAGGTTTGCTTTCATCTCAAATTACAATTTCAACAATGTTTTTATATTAACACAGCAGAACTATTTAGTAAGGATTTTTAGATATTTAAGTTTTTTGAAAATTCAAATTTTTTTTCATAAAGTAGAACTTTGGTATTTTAAATGGAACACCCATAACATTCCTAAAACTTCATCTTTTCCCTTTAAAAAAAGGTAACATAAGTTAGAGTTATTTTCAAAAAGAACGCATTTATCGAACTGCAAAAAATTGTCCTATACCTTTGTTACCGCATTTTTTGTAAAGTTAGATGTAGCAATGTTTTATACTTAATATCTATGCAATAAGTTTTTCAGACGTCAATAAAGGCCCTAATTCTAAAAATAAACATGTTTTGCATGTTTAAAAAAATTAAAATTTTAGAATATTAAAAAAATATACTTAGTGTACCATTTAAAATAACAAAGTTCTTCATGATGAAAAAAAACTTTTAAATATCTAAAAACCCTACAGTTTTGTGTATAGGAATCGCTAAAGAAACCTTATTTTTTATTTCTTAAATCCAAAAATGGCTAGGGTGTTTCATTTAAAAAAAATGAAGATTTAGCATTTTAAACATTGAGATACTGGCTATGCTATAAGAAATACTCTGTATAAGATCCAGTAAATTTTCCTATAGAAATTCATTTTTTGGTCATTAGTGCGTTAAAACAACCAGCTAAGTATTATTAATAACTTGTTTATTTTCGTTTTTACCCAATTTTCGGATAACATGCAAAATTTAATGCTGAATCCTATTCTGTAAACAAAAATAGGGTTACAGTTAAAAAACTAACTTCTTAACCATGACTTTTTTTGGAACACTCTGTGTAAATAAAAGTGTTTTTAAGACATGCACGTTTAAAAACCCAACAACTTTTATAAATAAAAACTTTTTGTCATATCTCGTTAAACAACAGAAATATTGGACTTTCCCGGACAATTGGGCCACCCTGTATATACTGTCAGTGTATAAGCTATTAAATTTAGGATTTGAAGATCCATAAAAAAGGGATCATTTAAATAATCAAAAGTTGCACGGTCTGCTTAACTTTTTGTCTATTCGGTCTAGAAGTTTTCAAACAACCCTCGTAGCTCTTAAAAATGTTTCCCATTTTAATATGAGATAGACAGGTAAATTTATTAATCATCAATGCAATAGGCGTAACAATAACCATTTCTCATCCAATTAATATATCTCTTTATAGATCATCTTTGATCTAATCGGCGAAAATACATTTTGAAATTCGCATAATAAATTCAATTTTAGAATAATATACTGACCCGATTTTTGGTAACCAGTTTGCAGTTCTGCAAATAATGTATACATTTTAATCAATAAATCTTAATTATTATGTAATTTAATAATGTATTTAAAATTAAGCTTTGCAAAGATTTGAAAATTTGGTAACATTATAAAGTAAGTAATAGGACATACAACTAAAATATTTTGATTAGCTCTACCAATTTCGGTTATACCGGAAGTTAATGTCAACTTACTTATTTTAAATGGAACAACCTATATAATATTTATTTTTTAGACTCGTGCGTAAAATTCTAAACATAATTTATGTATAATGTTCTATACCTAAATCCAACCGTTTTTGACTTATTTTTAAATTTTATGTCAAAAATGACGTTTGCAAGCCATTACATAACCATCAATTTCTTCTAAACCAGAAGCCTTTAATATAAGTCTGTGGTTGGGTTTCTCGTAGAAGAAATAACTACTTTAGCAGGCTGTATTAATATTTTTACAATTATTAAATACAGAGTGGCCAAAAATCATCGTTAAAAATTATAACGAAAGAACCCTAATGGTCATTTTTAAATGAAAACCCCTATCTTTTTTACCTTATCCTATTAAGCATCAAAAATAAGGATAAGTTTGTATAAGGATGTCTATTCCAAAATTTATAGTTTTTGAAATATTAGGAATTTAATATTTATCTATTCTAATAATGCTTTTAAGTACGGCTTGGTTTGGCTTCTAGTTGGCCTTGACAACAAAATGCGGCGTCACAGCCAACTACCCCGTACCTACCCGTACTTTAAATTGTTAGTAAATGGATAAATATTAAATCGTTAATATTTCGAAAACTATGAATTTTGTATAGGAATCCTGGTACAAACTTACCCCTTATTTTTAATGCCTAATAGGATGGGGTAATAAAAGATAGGGTTTCATTAAAATAGACTTTAGGTTTTTGTCGCGCAATAGTGGCTACCAGCTTATTTTGACCACTCCGTATTTATTATTTGTGAAAATATAAATAGTCTACTAAGGAAGTTCTTTCTTTACAAAGAACCCCAAAAATTTAAGCTAATCATCGTCACGCTCAGAACGCGGACGAAGAGCACGGTATGCCGGTGTTGTATTCTCCCAGTGCGCATGTTTGTCCACCCTCTATTTGTTTACTGCATGAGGTTGTAAAAATCCCAAAAATGCTTCTTGCCACTGCGGATCTAAATGTGGGTTATCTGAAGCCCCCACTTGGTTGATAGGTTCAGTAGTGCCCCCTGGGTGAGACAAAGGTCTTAAGTTTTCGCTCATAGGACCGTGGTTCGGAACCACGTTTAGCCAGGTCCGGTCTGGCTGACATCACCCAGAGTACAAAAGACAGGGCTGTAAGCCAAGCGACTTCAGTGCATGGGTTATCCCGGCCCTATTCTAAGGTCTAAGGTAAACAACTCCATTAGATGGTTTCATTTTTGGCCCGAGCTATCTGTGGAGAAAATTTTTTTATCAGAGCATTTAGAGACTCCTGTAGAGTCTTAAATTTATTAACTTTTTTTCAATATCATAGTTGTTGTATAAACCTTTAACAAAATAATATTAAAGCATATTTATGTCTGTGTCAAATATAGGTTATTGCAATACACTACTCCAAGGTCATGTATTATATGAATAAACTTTTAAAACAAACATCAGATGTTGCATGTCCAAATGAGGTATATTAGGAAAGCTGTGAGAATAATTTAAGCAATTCTTTTAAACAATTTAACCTAACAACATTATAAATGTTTCATGCGCGAGTAACAAAAATTAGGATTTGTACTTGATTATTAAAAGCACAAAACTCTGCTTATAGTTACGGTATAAAATTATTCAGTTTATTTTTATTTTAAACCAGGATTAGTAAGAATATCTTGTAGAGAGTGTGTTTTTTTCTTTGGGATTATTGGGTTTAGACTTTAAGAGAAACAAATGTTTATATTTTTGAGAAATAACTCCAACATGATTTTTTTTTTGGAATTTCAACAACATATAACACTTAATATTAAACTACAAAAAGAAATATTTGCCCATGAACTGAATCAGGTATCCAATAAGAATTATTTTTTAAAGAGTATGGGCATATAAAGACCCAATTTTACAAAAATACTAAACCCTAAAACAAAAAAATAACAATCACAGCAAATTGATTTATTCATAATGGCAACTAAAGCACACAAAAGATCTACAGCAGATCTTCTTTCCTTCTCGTATCACACCGCTGGAATAAGTCTCTTGAGTTTCTAGGTGAGTCCCAGATCGTTAGCTCTGAGTATATCCAAATCTTTTTGACCAGGTCTGGCATACGCCGCACTTCCTAATATACTTCCCTCCTATGGTCTTTCAACTAAACCTATAGTACTTGGCTCTCCCTGGTTATCTATCTGATCGTCGTATATCAGTTATTGTGGACGGCCATTCTTGAAGCTTTCACCAAGTAAATGGTGGAGTCCCTCAGGAGGCTCAGTTCTGGCACCAACATTGTTTATTCTTCACATCAACGACCTTCTCTCGTCCACAACTAATTCCATTCATGGTTTCGCCGACGATAGTACCCTTCACTCGCAGTTTTCCAGGTTCCTAAACCCATCACTAAACCTGACTTAGAAAACAAACGCAGAGCGATGCAGATATCTCTTTCGCAGGATCTTAATTTAATATTGGATTGGGGCGCCAAAGAATCTTGTCCATTTTAATGCATCCAAAGCACAATCATGTTCCTTGTCGCGAAAAGAGTCATCAAATATTTATCCTTTACTTAGCGAGCCAAGTTTTACAGAGCAAAGACACTTTCAATCTTGTGGGCGTCACATTTGAAAAGTAACCTTTACTGGCATCAACACATTATATCTATAGCCACGGCATCTTAAAAAAGCTTGGATTTCTTTCGAGCCAAAAAGTATTTTTGCCCTTCCAATTTATACACTTTATATGTGTCCCAAATCCGACCTGCCTTTGAAAAATTGTTTTCGCTATCTAGCATGGTGTCCTCCTTACAACCCTAAGCATTCTTGATAATGGCCCAAAGAAGAGCTATTCGTCTCATTTCTTCACTTACAGAAAGGCTTCCCCTCTGGCCCATCGTCGGGCTGTGGGGCATTTATCGCTTTTTTATAGGTACTAGCATGGCTTCGGCTCTAAAGAATTGTCCGTATAGTTCCTCCACTCACGGTTCCCACCAGAGAAACTCGTGATTCCGCGCGTGCGTATGCATCCCTATACGGTCCAACTGATAGGCCCCGACCTTCCCATTTTGTTCGTTCTTTATCCCTAGAGTTTCTCGATTGTGGAACCTGCTGCCCGCGGAGTTCTTTCCTTCCCCCCCAAATCTTCAAGTATTTAAGTCCCGGTGTCAACAAACTCCCCCTACCTCGCTTAAAACATCCACGGTACATTATATTTAGGCTTTTAGCCTTCGTGGTCTGTCCAAAGATAAAAACAATTGTCTTAAATTATTTTTGCACTGTTGCAATGTCTCGAATTCTATCTGTTCTTGTTAAATGCATTTTTGACTTAGCTTGTAATCGAACTAGTGGCGATAAAGATGTAAATATTTGGTATTCTTCTAATCTAATTTAAAAAAAAACCCTAAGAAAAATGGTTTTAATTTTACTAAAGTGTACCAAAAATGCATGTTTGGGTTATATCTCAAGAATTTAAACATTAATATTTATTTTAGTACGCCATCTGGATTCTAGGTAAAAACGTTATAAAAACCTTTGTAAGGTGAAGTTTGTTCTATTTCCCAAATGTCTGAGTAAAAGGAGATAATAAAAATCGCAAAATTTTATGAATCACACTGTATCTTCTAAACCATTCAAATTGGGGTAAATCTGATTGCGCCACTAAACCTAACATTAAAAAGAGAACTGACACGTATCTTAGTTCTTTGTATCTGTAACCATTTACCCTATAATCTCAATTCAAAAAAACACCCTACAAAATAAGGGCGTTCAAGTTTGGTAGTTTTAAATATATGTCGCAGGCAATGGTTATTTTAGGCAAATGGCTTCTGTCTAGGCAAATGCCTTTCTGGGGAAAGGGTTTATTCATTTTCGAATGCAATTTGCCTTGTCAAATGGCATTTGATTCTACACTACTCAAAAGAATTATTGCATATAACTGATTAATTTTTAATCGCCCTGTATGATGTGCTGTTGAAAGGGGAGTAGTCAAATTTGTGATTATAAAATATCAGAAATGGGCAACTGTACACTTATTCACAAATGAGATTTCGCACTTTTAACAGCACATTTTATAGGGCTATTAAAAATTATTAATTTTTTCAAAAAATTATCACCCCGTAGGATGTATTGCTAACAGTAAATGACAATAGTTAATATAAAGAGAAGCCCACGTTTTCTTAGCATTTCTGTTTTTTTATTGTCTTAATAACTTAATTATTAAAAGAGAAAGGCCATTTAAATCAAAGCATTTTTGTATTAAAAGCTTATGAAAAATCAAGCATATGCGATAATTCTTTGAGTAGTGTATTTACCTAAGTAATTTTTAGGCAAATGGAAATAGACATTTAAAATTAAACTGTCATGCAAACAGTTGCATTGGGTGCTCATGGTTAGTTCTGGTTAGTTAAATATATATTTTCTTTAATATCCTAACAAAGCAACAAAAAAAAAGATTTAAACTAACCAAAACTAACCATGACCGCCCCAAAGGGACAGTTTTGCATGACCGTCTATAGCAATTCGAATTAATCAAATTACACGTTCTTTTGCTTTTTACTGTAGTCTTCAAAACAACTGTACGCCTAATATGTTATCAAATATATTATTCGCCTAAAATAGTCATTTACCTGCGACATACACACGATTCTTTAGAAGTGTATCATGCTAAAATTCAAAATTTATTGCAAATAGTGCCGGCTTGCTTAAACAAAGTTTTTAGGAAATGTTGTGCATCGTAAGTATTGCTCTGTTGCTATAAAAGAAACTGGGCAATAGTTAACAGTGTAAATTAATAAAAGATGACGTTTACAAGAAATGAGGTAGCCTTCTCAAAAATCCACTACTTGGGACTGTTTTATTACTCAACTGTGGTTCGTGATCTTAATAGGCTCTGAAAAAAAACCTTTGGCTGGTGTGAAAATCTACATCTTCAGATCGGACATCGTGTTCATCAGAAGCAACCTTGCAGTGCAAGAAAATAACAAGTAGTAGGGAGTTTTTTCCTTTTTCATTTTGGTAAAATTTGTTTTTTTTTTAATGGCCATTAAACAAGTTTTACACTAAATGTTTAAATAAGTCCTACCTAAAAATATCTTTTCGGCTCGAAATCAAACCTTTTTTTTATATACTTTAGACTTTAAGACCAAAAAAAAATTTCCTTGAAACTACATAGGACACATCTTTAGAAAAAATAGGTTTAGCCCAAAATTGGGCAATTTGGCAATGGTGCCGTTTTAAAAAGGTTTTGAAATTTAATTTAATAACTTAATATTGGCTTATCTTGGTAAAAAATATAGAAATAGGTATTTAGGTTAAAGTTCACAGCATGATTTTACCAAAGACTTGAGTAACTATCAGAAACCAATTTAAAGACGATCATTATTTGACGGTAAATCACTTAAAGATCGTTTTCTATAAATTTTTATTAGTATTTTTATTTTTTTATGCCCAGGGGCTGTTCATCTTGGTAGATGCTGATAGGATCCTGATACTTAAATTTAATAATGTGTTGGCTTACATAATTACTGCCCTAAAGCTATATTTTACAACACTTAGTGTTATAAGCGATGCGAATTATTGCAAACCGAAAGTTTTTTTTTTTTAAAGCCTATTTACATGCCGTTTAAAAATTTTGTGGCCTGCTGAGATATTTGGCAAAAAACGGAAATTTAACTATATCGATTATATTTTTTCTGACTTTATTTAAAGAGATATGAAAAAACTAATAACACTTTTTCATTGGCACTTTTAGTTACTACATGATAGTATTTTTAGATTTTATATCCGACGTTTCGTTTTCAAGAAACCATCATCAACTTTATTTTTTTATATGGCTCGAAAAAAAAGTACACCCTGTATCTGATCCCATTTTTTATGACAAATTCAACTGATGTGTCACATGTCATATTTAAAATTTTAGTTTAAAGGAAAAATGTATTTTTTAAGGATATTTTTAAGTAGGCCCTTGCAAACAAATGCTTTGACTTTAATACCTGTTACCAAGTCTAACATAATTTAATGTCATAATAAAGTAGTAATTATCGTTATCAAGTTGTTGTTTTTAAAGCAATTGTTCTTTGTGTTACTGTTGTCTTTATTATTGTTTATTAGTGAATAGCTGGATGGCCATTATAGCCATGAAGAAAAGTTTGACATGCTAACGTGCTACATTTTGTGCCGCAAAAATACATTAAGGTATTATTTCTGCAGTTAAGGAATTATGGTAAATAAATGGACCCAGTATTTTAGTTCCTAAAATTCCACACCACATATTAAACCCAAAACGTTCTTGATAGGGGTGTGCGAATAATTCGAACTTACGAATAATTCGTATCGAATCGAATATCAATATTCGATTCGGAAACTCCGAATCGAGTAATTCTAATTATTCGAAAGTTCCCTAATAGTTCAAAAAAATTCGAATAATTCAGAAATTTTTGTGTTAAGAAAGTCACATTTTTAACAGTTTAACTTTTTTTATATCTTGGATTATTGCTTTGTTTTAATGCCTAGATTTTATTTTAATATAATTTATGTATTGTAATAGTAACAAAGTTAGTAGAAAAACCAAAGAGGTAACTGAAAATAAAGAATTCGATAATTATATTTCCAAGGTTGCCAAGTTTATAACTTTGTTCCTAGGTTAAGGAATTTTTAAAATTTTAAATAGAATCTCGTTATTTTTATTCTTGTGATTATTAATTGCCTATATCAACTTTATTATGATCAGATATTTGTTTCTGTTTTACTTCCGTCGATATGGCATCGTGCTTTTTTAAATTAATACAAAAACGACTAGGTGTGGAGTATGATCAAATATATCAAAAACGATCCAACCGAAATTCGTCAAAATTAGTACAGAAGAGTAGCTGGACATTATAAATTCATGAATTAAATTTGCGATATTTTGAGTCTACCACACGAATATTCATACTGTAATATGTGAAAGCGGCGCTTTTAACTTATTACAGCACTGTATTACCCTGTCAATGTCAATGTCAAATGTTTTGGGTGTCAAACTGGGCGAATGAGTCACGTTTTTGTCGTACAACTTTATTACAATGTTTTACATGTAATTTTTAAACATTGTCCCAAAAATCGTAAGGGTTACAGTTACGAAACCCGCATAGTTCGATACTAAAAACATGTGTTTAAGCGTTATGATGATGACTGTCACCCTTACCATTTTTTGGCACAATGTTTAAAAATTGCATATTAAACATTGTGGTAACCCTGTCTGACAAAAAAATAACGCGTTCGCCCAGTCCGGTATCCGAAACATTTGATGATTGACGGACTGGGTTGAAACGCCACGCTTCGACGTTTTAAAGGGTCCTTTCATAAAGTCCATTTTTACTGACCCAGGCACTATAAATCCGACCAAATTTATCCAGATACCCATGTAATCTATTCTACTATCATGTATCATATATAAAAAAATTGTTTCAATAAAAAAACCGGCAACTTTTTCAAAATTTTGAGAGAGGCGATTCAGTGCAGTATAAGTAACTTACTACTTGAATCGTTAGCAGATGATGGTTTTATCTTAATTAATTAATTAATTATTATTTCTTCTCAATAATGACGATGTTGTGTTCGTCTTTTAAATGCGCGTCATTTTTATAGGATTTAAGCACCGCATCCTTTATTTCTTATTCAAATTAGGACATTTTTTTAATTCTGCAGCTTTGTTAAATTTATTATGATGACACTTAAACACTTTTTGGAATTAATTTTTTTAGTGATGGATAAGTATATCCAGCTATCAGTATCTAGTTTGTTGTGGTGCCAATACTAAAAATTGAGGATCCAGACGTCCTCAACAACTCACCATTTTGTTTTGCACTATCGCTATGGCGATTTTTGCTTCTTATACTAACACTGTACTCGTTACAACTAACTTTCAATTATATCCTTCTTATAAATAATATCTTTAAAGACATCTAGGGTTTGCTTTTTATATCCAATTACAATTTTAACAATGTTTTTATATTAACACAAGAGAACTATTTACTACTATTATAAAAATCCTGAACCGCGGTATAAATTGGAGTAGAAATAGGAGCGTATTGTGGGTTTAAATCCTACTATGTTATGAACTGACGCTTATCTGTATCGTTGATATAATTTAAAGAAACCATATGCGCGTTTAAAATATACATATTATAATACGTTACTCATCTGTATAATGGCATAGAATGTAAAATACGTCACCCGGATGTAAAATTAAGAGAGTATTGAAAATTCTTTTACAAAACATGGTAGTTCGTACATAGTACCCCATACCCCGTATGGGCACTAGTATAGATAAGGTAATATTTGTACTATAATATTATCAGAGAAATTATGATATTAATCTGGGACCAGACTTATACCTATAACCTTTTATTTACTAACATCTAAAATAGATACATCTAATCTTGGCAGCGAAGATGTAATCGCTCCATTGTTGCATCTAAACATTTTGTTTATTTGCATAGATTACTTAACAATATAATGACATTTTAAACAATTTATTTTATCTATTTAGTGGAGCAATTATAACTCTACGGAAGACTTATAATGTACTGAAAATAATTTGTTGTATACAGTAATCTCTCTCTGTACCTGAGATGATTACATTATACTTGCCTGTGACATAAAGAAACATTAAAGAATTATTGGCTGCAAATTTTTTGTGGATTGAAGTCACTAGCCGAAGTCGACACAGTTGCATTTACAGTTGACATTACAACAGTGTCC
Source organism: Listronotus bonariensis (assembly GCA_014170235.1). Lineage (NCBI taxonomy): Eukaryota > Metazoa > Arthropoda > Insecta > Coleoptera > Curculionidae > Listronotus > Listronotus bonariensis. Next base: position 69,011 of record JACEGR010004912.1, read on the forward strand.
CGGATTGAGAGGTTCGAGACTGAGCTGAGTGCAAACTTGAGGGGATGATACCTGTAACGGCTTAATTTTTATTGACTTTTATTTATTTTTTTAAATAAAAGGGTCATTATATATTTTTAAAAATTGGTATGAATACTTCTTTATGTAAGTAATATAAGTATTTTTTTAATTCTTAACCATGCAAAACGGCGGCTCTGCGCTAAATTCTTCTACAAAGGTTGAAGAGAGACTTTCATAATCGGCGGACGCTCTAGCATCAGTTCCCGTTAATTTGAAAATTAAAAACTTAAATTTTTGGTGTTAATTAATGTCATAATTTATTGGTGAATCTAAAAAAATATTTTTATTAATAAATTTACATATGTAGGGCTTTCGTCTTTCTAACCCAAAAGGTAAAAAAATATCAGTTATGGTTGGTCTGATCGATAATTTTTTAATACATTTTATTTCTCTTGAAAAAAAAAAAACTTAAAATAAAAGTAATTTCGTTTACTGCAGTAACATTGCAAATGAAAAATACAGTACAGGTTGTAATCACTCTACCAAGTCTTATTCGGTATTATTGAAAAAAAATGATGCCAAGTAATTTTTTAAATGGCAGGCGTAAAAATTGCAAAAAATAGACTGATTAGGTAAACAAACATATTATAAAAAAAAATGGAGTAGGAGTTGCCAATTTTAAAAGAGCTGTAATTTACTTATTTTTAATCCCAACTAACTTATAAAAAGCTAATTACAGGGATTGTCTAATCCAAATAAACAAACTTAAACATAAATATTATACAATATAAACAACCATAATTGTCAGAAAGGTAAAAAAAGAAACTTAATAATAATAGGAAATAATAATAATTAAATATGGTTTATTTACATTCCTGTATTTTTTTTAAAAATAAAACTAGGTTATTAATTTAAAAGAAATGTATTTTAAATAATTTTGAATTCCTTATAATTCCTTATTTTTTCATGGCAAACCGTTATATATGTCAAGATACCATAATATAAGATTAATTTTTTTCCAAAAATATCTTTTAATTGAAATTGTCTTAAAGAAATTTATTTGCCGTGTTTTTTTATTATTATGCGATATTTAAAGTGGACTGTCTTTTTTATTATTAATAATTGAATGTATTGCTGTACACAATTTAAGCTTAAATAGGATTCTATATCTAAATATTTGTTTGGTTTATATAAATTTATAGTTGGTTCTAAAAACGGTAATTTGTGAATACATTCAATAATTTTATTTTGTAATTTTTTAAAAGGTTTTAATACTGTAAGTGGAACACTTTCCCAAACTAAAATTAACTATTGTAATTTTGAATAAATTAAATGATAAATATATATTTCCTAAAATTTTTGTAGAAACATAATTTCTTATTTTAAATAAAATTCTATTAATGGTGATATGAAATTTCACAAGGTTTCAATATGATTTTAATGGTGATATGAAATTTCACAAGGTTTCAATATGATTTTTTCAACTTAAATTTTCATCTATATAGAGTCCCAAAATTTCGTACAATCAATATATTTAATGCATTATTATTAATGAATATTTCTTTATCGGCTGTATGTTTTTTATTCCTGCCAATAAACATAAAGATGATTTATTGTAATGGGCCGAAATGTTAACATACATAGGTGTATGCATCTTACACCACTGGTCTTCAATTTTTTACCAATACATGGAAAAAGACGGTCTCAAATCAACAAAGCGATTTGCGATGCGTCATCCTATTCGAAATGTTTACATGCAGGTATTCGCTGTCTAATTCTCTACCTGCTAGTATTCAACATACTAAAAGTTAATTGACATCAGTATGTCCACGGATGGACTTGCCAATAGCGCAAATGGATCCAGTAAGTTGTGTATGGCAACTGCTTTTGTTTTTAAAAAAAAAACAAGATTTACGTTAAGAAGTTCTGTTTTGTTTTGTACAGGGGCTTCAAAAACTAATGAAATGTGAAATGATGCCTTTTTATTTTTGGCAATTTAAATTAATTAATTAAATTAGGAATCCGATGTCTAAAATTTTCACATAAAATAATAAAAAATATATTTTTGGTGTCCTATTGTTTTAACTCATTTTTTACACCTTTTTTTTACGTAATTTACCTGGTTTTAAATTTTTGTATTTAAATATATTTAACAAACCTTTACATTAATTATTGTGTTGCATTAAAATTTGGGCCAAATTAGGTAAAAATGGTGCAGAAAATTATCTTAAAAAATATGACACAAAAAAAATAGGTTTATTTTATGTAAAATTTCAAATATATAGATCATTATCTTATTTTAAAAACTTTTTTATCAAACATTTTGTTGAAATATTTAAAATAAAGGCAGTTTTTGTCTCTGGTTCATGTTCACATTTTTTGAGATTTTGGAACATCTGTACAAAAAAGCATTCTCAATCTTGTCTTTGTTTTTAGGAAGCAAAGCCAATGCCATACACGACTTCCTTAAACATAAAATTTTTTGGTCCATCTGTAGACATACTATATATTTATATTGGAAACTATAATTATAAACTTCTACAAATAAATTAAAATCAATAGGCTATATTTTAAAGTTAGTAAACCAAGTGGATACGGGCAGATCGGCACAACAGAAAATTTGTTGTGGGCCATAACCTGATGTCTTAGGTAATACTCAGAAAAATAGCCGTAAAAATAATTAATTCAATGTTAATTCATAATAAGGCAATCAAAACAGGTATTTTTTTAAACTGGCACCTGTTAGCAGTGACCTTGGCAAAGTATTCGTAATTTATGACAAATAAAATGCGTAAAATTATGTCATTATGGAAATTATAAGCCTAAAAGATTTAACTATGCAATAGATAAAAAAAGTTTTTTTAATATTTAACACACCGTAGTTTAAAACTAAGATGTTTAGGATATATGTTTATACAAAGCTTTTTTCTTATTTTTGTTGTAGAATCGTTTGGTTAAGTTTGTCGGTTGAGTTACTGAACACCCTGTATGTATGTAGGTAATTTGGATTGAAATTGATGAAAAACTTTGAAGTCTATTGGTGCCTAAACGATGAGGTTTATCGACTTTAATAAAGAGTACCTTTATTTTTAAAGTTTTTGATTGTCTATAAAATGGCGCCTCAGCTTTGCGATATCTGTCAAAATAAAAAGATATGATGTGGGTACTCTCCGGCGGTATTTAAAAAGTACCTCACAGGTGCTCGTTATTGCAGAAATAAAAAAATAAAAAAGGGTTTTTTTTTAAATAAACTAATTGCATATTAAAAAAAAGTATTTCTTATATTAAACAACTTTATCTTATGTAAAAACATTTTTAATATTATGAAAAATAAAGGTACTTTCCTTCTGAGCAAAATTTATATTTTTGAACATACCTCGTATACTACTGCAAAAATATTAATATTTAATGATTGCATTTTAAGTTTTAGGCTATTCAGAACTTATAATAAAGAATATCTTTTGTTTGTAAAATTAATAATAAAAAAGCTTACCATATGGTGCCAACTTAAGTAGACTCTGTATACAAAAAGAGTCCTTATCTTTTTTTTATTACATTGGATCCTGGCTCTATGCTAATATGCTAAATAAAAAATTTAGGATACTTACTCCTTGCTCATAAAAATAGACTTTTGATTGGTTATTTACGATTTTCGCCGGGCGGTCATCTTTGTGACGTCCTGACGTTAAGCTACCGAATTTTAAAAGTTTCATAAAAAAAATTTACTACTACCTTTATGACGAATCTAAATTTGTGGGTTTCACTCACTCCCGAGACATGAGACCAAAACATTCATTTTTGACTATCTGGTCCAAGGCCTATATGATAAAGGGGTTCATACAAAATTAAATATTTTGTTCCATATCGTAAATCGGGACATTTCGCTATGAAATCGGGCCGTCGCGTCGGGACATAGAGCCTAATAATGGTGTCAGTCCCGTGATATCGAGAAAGATGGCAACCCTAACCATACAGCATACAAATTAGTCATTTTCAGATCCTCTTTGACGTTCGTTTCTAGACACTTTTCATAGCAGTCGCTGGAAAAATAGTATATTTCCTAACTAGTGCTGAAAGTGCCGCTTTTCCGCACGTGACTGCAGTCAAGCAGTTAAATGCGGAAAAGGCACTTTCGGCACGTGTTAGGAACGCCTATTTTTTTCTACGAGTGTGTGGAAAAAGTCCAACTAAACAACCATTTGATAATATTTATTTTTACTATTACTGCTCATTATTATTAACAACATTAATCGTAAAAAGAACAGTTGGTAGCATTTTGCAAATGAATCGCAGAGGCAAGTTGTTGTAGGTAAGTTGCGAAGTTGGAGATTGCCGTTGAGGTGCAATTGAACCGGTCGTCGTTGCAGGTAACAGAGACACATTGTTGCTTGCTAGAAGACGGTACAATGGGCCTTGAGTGCGTTTTTGCTGTGTTCAAAGGTTGATGAATTTTGGGATAATATTTTGTTTGATAAGTCCGTCTTGAGACTTGTAGAGCTTTCTAGGTGGCCTTCTGCAACAGATGATGACTTCCAACGTCCAAGTCTTTTAATTGTCGTTGTGCCTTCACCAGAATTAGTTAACCAGTGAAGCTGAGGAACGGCGAAAGCTATACCTCGTGTAAAGTTCTGGGTTTGGAAGACGTAAATAGGCAGCTACTTCGGAGGGCAAAGCTTACAAACAAAGATGGAAAAATGTACTAACTAACACATGTAAAGTCACAACCAGTAACACAAATGGAACCAGCAAATTAAAGACACTAAAAACCCTAAGGGTTGACGTGTCTATAATTAATAAATCTCTCTCACTCTTGCCAAAAGAACTTATTCCTATGCACTGACAAGCCAATTTTTTGTAATTAACAAAAATCTTCTGTGTGGTGTTTCGGGCTTTCGTAAACTGAAATACTTTCTATACAAAGCTAGATATTTTCCATTTTCAATTTCCTCTGAAATGACAATACGAATAGAATGGTTTTTGGAGTCTGGAATATTTACTATTAAAAGATTCCCCTTATCGTCAATATCATCAATGCTAATTTTCATCAATTCTTCTCGAGGACACGCACCAGCTAGTCCGAAAATTGTAGCTACCTTTATCGCTAGATAGACATCATTTGGAGTATCATTATTAAATTTTGCTATTTTAACTTTTAAAAAAATTTAGCCTTCTTGGGTCCAAATCCCATATTTTGCTTCTTAAAAAATGATGTAACTTTGAGCTGTTTGCTTAAATCCATGTTTTTTTTTATCTTAAGATAGTTTTTAACATGGAATATCTTGACCATAAGGTATTGGGCTTACATATTTTACCAAGTTCCGCGAAATATTCCATAAAAACTTTTTTCTTTCATACTTTTGATTTTTTCTCGCCATACCACATTGTAAATAAATGCAGTATATTCTTTCTCGTACCTGTGCTTTGACTTGAACGACAACAAATCTAAATTTGCTATTTCGGCTGCTTTAGAATGGATTTAGGTAATTCCTCGTCAGAAGACTCCACGGGAAACGCTTTTTATTCAAAATCGACGATACTGATCAGAATGTACACTTTTAATTATCGTTGACTTTTAATGACTTTGATTTTTTATAATATGGATACCGGAACCTTTTTAAAGCTAAAAATCTGACAAAGCAAATCTACTATATACCAGGATTTTTGTAACAACAATGTTTTTAAAACAATAATAATTTTTAGTGAATATTTCGTTGATTTTACACCTAATTTGTATATATACATAATAAAGAGTACTATGCACAATAATAAAATTATACTAAGCCAAACTTTCAGAATTAAAAAACATTTTTAAGTACCTGTTTAAGTGGAAAATTTGCAAGGTTTACTCTTTCCGCACTAGTGCGAAAAAGTGTCACTTTCCAAACTAAACTGCGTGCGAAAGTGCGGCTTTCCACACGGTAGTAGAAAAAAATTATTCGATCCTGTGTGAATTAAGGTTAATGTTACAAACAAAAAAAAGTTATTAAGGTCAGGATGGGTAAATAATGAGTTAAAATTATTGCTTAATCAATTTTTACCAAGCGTAAGCTCAACAATAAATTAATAATAATTGGTGATTGTTTTTCGTTAACCGGCGGCAATTAACAGCGAACATTATTTTTAACTATTTAACTGTCTATTTGGTGAGGTACGAAGATTTTTAAAGTTAGTTAGGCGACACTAATTAATAGAAAATTAAGTATTTACTTTGTGGCTTTTTATGTTGTTTTAAATTAAAATTTTTAATAACAGACGTTTTGTGGACTTTATTATTATATCCTGAAAACATTGTTAGGAAATAAAATAAATAATAGTTTAAAAAACTAAAAAAACACGCTTTTATATGCAACCGAACTAAAAATTAGAAAATAATTTTTCATTACAAAGAGTTTGTCACTTCAGAGTAAAAGCGTGGGGTGCTTAATATATTAAATGTTATAATTATTCTATTTGCAAATATCTATGAGGGAAAAGTTATGAAAAAATAGTAAAATGCACTCCACGCTTTTACTCTGAAGTGACAAACTCTTTGTAATGAAAAATTATTTTCTAATTTTTAGTTCGGTTGCATATAAAAGCGTGTTTTTTAGTTTTTTTAAACTATTATTTATTTTTCATTTTTAGTTCGATATATCAATTAGTTTTTTTAAAATAAATGCTCCAGTTTATTCACTAAAAATTCTTTCGCCATTTTGTCAAGAGTAGTATTAGGACATTTATTTATCCTGGCGGTCCTAATCAGGATAACGGGATACTGTTTTTAAATTATTGCATTGTCATCGGTCCTTGATACGTGTGCAAAGTTTCAAAGAAATTGAATCGCTGGAAGTTGGTAAAAATTAGGCTCAAAGATTCCGTTACATAGATAGATAGATAGATAGTTACAACCCAAGCTAATAAAAGCGTGTTAAAATACTTTTTTTCTCCAGTAGTTTAGTATTATTATTATTTAATCAGTAAACATACACTAAAACACCCTACTAGACCCTAATTTTTTTCTCGCGCAGAGTGGCAATGCTTCCTTTAGTAGATATAATATCTCAATACTTAAGCCTATGAAATTTTAAATACTAACAAGACTTTACTAGTGGTATTAACAATAAAGTCGGTTAATAAGATACTTTAAGTAAGTTAATTGGGTATTTTTTTTCGTAGAATATTGTGGTGTAATTAGTTGTTTAATACGTTTGGCAGTTTTCGAGAAAAATACATAACCCATGTTTTTTTATAGAACACCCTGTATATTTTTATTTATATTTATTAAGCTTTCTTTAAGCTTTTTAAAAATATATTCTAGTATGTACTTATTGTAAAATTTATGCAACTTTGGTTTTTTGTTAGTTTCAATAGGATTTCTTTTATTTTTAATGTTCTATAATATGTTTTTATATTATGTCCACTTAGTTAATACATTTCTTTTGTAATTGCGCTTTTCTACAATAAATGGATAATAATAATATTTTTTAAAGTTTTTAGGTAAGGTTATTAAAATAAGTTAAAAATATTAAAGTTGATATTTTATAAAAATATCAAGTTGGGACAGCTAAACTAAAAAAAAGGGTATTAAAGAATAATGTTGTCACTTTCTGTCACAGCCTTATATAAAGAGCCAAATTTATTGAAAATGCTAATTTTCCGTAAATTTAAAAGAAGAAATATATACTTATACAGGGTGTCTGCTCATTAATGGTACACAGGGACACTATGCACTGTATACCACACCTTTCAGTTCGCCTGGCAGGTACTTGTGCTTATCTAAAACGCCTATCAATTTTTCTTTTCAAACCTTACCATGAATGAACTAAATCCTAAAAATATTTTAAGCTTACATCGCCAAGTGCTTTTTCTTTTTACCTTTCAAAAACTATACATGGTGATGATGTGCAGGGCTGATGCTTACCAGGTGATGATTTTCTGTACTTAGCATGCTATAACTTATCAATATACAAATTTCTAGCATTACAGGCCTAACGTTACTCGAAAGGTTTCACTAGCTCTTCTACAATAACAGAAAAGACTTAAGACTGACAATTACTTTAAATTTTTTATTTGCATTTATCTAAAAATTGTCAAATAATATTTTAAAAATGCGACACAAACAGCAACAACAGAATACAAATTTGACAAAAAATGTAAAAAGCTTCTGATGAGGGCGCTGAGAGCAATGTTGCTTAATTTTAATTGGTCATTACATGCTTATCAATAATAATACTCTAAATCTAATATTAACAAATAAACTCAAAATTAACTTGTTTGGTAAACATTCTTTTACAGTTATTTTTCTCATTAAGAATATAAATAATTATATACAGTTGACTAGAATTTATAAATAGATATCATAAACCATTATTTAAAAGCCGTTTCCAGCCATAATAATTTTTATGACAAATAATAGTAGTAATGACCCAAACAAATTTCTAAGATGCGCAACTTAAACAGTAATGGTTACAACACTTGAAAAGAACGTCCACAAACCATAAATTGAAGGTGTTGAAGATTAGATAATACCGGAGAACTTTAGAATGTTTTGAGAAACATTAGGGAAAGGCAAAAAATATTAAAACAAACTGCATTTTTGACTTTAAAAAGTAAAAAGGCTTTTTTTTTTGGACGATCTTACGACGGCTTAAAGCCTACATACCTAACATAGTCTTGAATTTATTATTATTAATTTAATTATTATTAATATTAAAGTCTTTACTCTTTAAGGACCGATATATTGGTGAAAACTATCTTCCATAGATGATATTAGATTCATAAGCTTGTCTTTTAAAACATGCGTTTTGTGGCCTTGTTCAATTTTCAGGGTTTTTTAAAGCTTGATTTTTAACGCCTTAAAACAAACGGTAATAGAGAATTAACTGCAAGTTGCCTTATTAAGCTCGGGTATTATTTACTACCGGCCCCTATTTACATAGCGCTTGTACCCATAATTTTAGAGTTATTGCAAATCATCTCGACTGTACCATTAACCTGAAAAAAGTGGAAACATTTTTTTAGTAGTTTTTCTTTGTTGGTTTGTGTTGTCGGGTTTTGTTTAACACAACTACAGAAATACACTTTAAAAAAGCAAGTTTTTTTTAAGTATTTTTACTTCCAAAATCTTTTCGTTATCCATAAATTATTTTTTCAAAATAATAATTATAAAAAATGCTCGAGAATGTCAAAATTACAATTTTGTAGCCTTCTGCTTTCTTTACATCACTCTGGGCAAATTGTCAGGAATAGTGGAATATACGCGGTTTGAAGCATATAATTAACCCACCCCTATTTTAATCTTACGCGCCCTTGTTTGGTAAGGTACGTTTCGGAGAATACAAGGCATTCTCCGGTATAATAAGGAATTATTGAATAGGCAAATAGATTGCTAGCAGTATTAAGGGAAAACCTTATTTTATTACTGCTAAACCTTAACGCGCCTATGTAGAAGAAGTGTTATTGGTCAGCATGACATGCTTGTATTATTATTTTAACGTAAAACTGGGATATTATTTGTTTTTTATTTATAGTCTATTTTATTTTTGTTCTGTTTAGTTGCAAATAAAGAAGTTTTACCTTTTTTTAGTATAATTTATAAACAAAATTTAAAATAAACAAAATTACTTTAACCCTTAACCTCATTTTGTTTTCAAATGTCAAAATAAGGAAGGAAACGACTGACTATATTCTTTGACACAATTAAGGTCTGGCAGTAACTTTAATAAAGTTTTCCTTATTCAAAACAACTACTGAGCATGCGTAATGTCAAAATAATGCTAAATTTATTACTGGTAAGCCCTATATGAACCCAATAGTTCCCTGTTAATCTACCGCGCAGTAGTAAATCCCAAAATGCCCCTCTTGGGCTCTCCTACCAATAAATACGTTTACGTTATTTAAAATGCCAAGTCAAAGCCATAAATTTATGGCTTCTTTTTTGTCGAATTGCATATAATATCTACATAATTGATCAGATTTTGAGGATATAAAGTGTACTTATAAGTCACTAGTGAGCTAAAGTACCTTTAGCTCACTAGTGAATTATAGACTTTAGCTCACTAGTGACTTATACTAATTCTTTATTACTTCCAACATTTCACAATTAAAAAATAACATAAAACAACTAATATATTATACTACAATTTATTCGTGTTTATATTAACAGTAATTGTTATATTAGATTTATCTTGGACAACGTTACATTGTGCGGAGTGTTCTTCAGGAAGTCTTTCAGCACTAGTACTTGCCTTGGTGCGCTCTTCACCCTGTATTCGTCTTGCAATCTCAAACTTGTTAGAGATGCAATCTTCTAAATATCCTTCTGCCACGGTAGAAGACTTCCACCCGCCATGGCGTTTAAGGTTGGTGATATCGGCCCCAGCGTTGACTAGAAGTGTCGCTGAAGAACGCCGCATGCTATGACCACTATATAAGATTTCATCAGGTAGTTGCAAATAATGAGCAACTACCTCGGAATTTTCGAAATTTTATTTATTCCCACGCATTGCCTAGTGCATTTGCCTTTTTGAAAGTTGACAAAAATCTTTGTGAGGCGTGTTCTCTGGCCTTAGGGACACATATTTTCTAAATAATTCAAGCACATTTACCAAAAATCCTTCTTTAAAATTGTAAAGCTTCTCGATTTGTTCGTCTTGGTATCAGGTATAGAAACATATATGTACTGGCCTTTATCTACTATATCTTCAATACTTAAGCGAGTTAGTTCGTCACAACGGCATGCACCAGCGATTCCCAATATCAATGCAACCTATAAAAATCCGAACAGATAAATATTTAATACCAGAAACTAAAGTAAATTCATACCTTTGACATTAAGTGCTCGTCGTCAGGTGCCTCAGCCAAAAATTTTTCGATGTATTGCCTCTCCAGAATTTTTGCCTTTTTCGGTTTGAAATTTCTTGAATTGCTCTTCAAATAAGCGACAACTTTTCCATACCTCCCTATATCCACGTTCTTATATACTTTTAAGGTCGTTTTTATCATTGAATACTTGGTCCACATTGATGAGGGAGCAACTTTTTCGATAAAAACAGAAAGTAAGCCATAATAACATCTTCATTTATAGTACCAACTCCTCGCCTTTTTCCTCCATGCTTCAAAATCTTCAAATTCTTTATTGTACGTTAGTTTTGACTTCTCTGGAATTAAACTGCATGTCGCTACCGCAGCTTCTTCCAAAATTTCCGCAGGAACTTCACAATTTTCCATTTCGCAAAGCATTTTTATGTTTGTCTACAAAGTTGTTTACTAAACAAACCCGTAGTTACCAACAAAATGCATTACAACCAAACAAGCTTGCTTTCCAAAAAATACAAAATTTTGTTGCTGGTGTTGACAATGACAAGTAACAAATAATGGATGACGTTTTCAAATTATTTTCGATATTAAAAACGATTTATACGAAAGTGTTGGATAAAATTTTGTATTAGACACGTGAGTTATTACATATAAGTCACTTAAGAAAATTACTTCTCTCGCCCTTCGGGCTCGAGAGTTAAACTTTTTCTTGCGTGACTTATATGTAATATAACTCACTTATCTAATAAATAACTAT
>JACEGR010004913.1:0-80527 GCA_014170235.1 Listronotus bonariensis
AAAACACTAAAGAAAATCTTGGTGCGTTAAGTGCTTAATAGATTTTTTTGTAGAAATTTAGGAAACTCACCCAAAATAACAAAATTTCAACAAATATAGGTACCAAGTTTGAGGGCCGTTTTATGTAATTTGCTATTTTTAATTTTTTAACAACTTACTTCTGAAAAAATACCAATACCTAAACATCTTATAGACATAGTAAATTAATTTTAATAAATTTTTCATTTTCGTGACTATAATGGGCGATGGTGATCTTTACCCACTTCCATTCTTTACATTGGTTTAAATAAACTGACAACTGTGTAAGCAGTTTGTTAAAAGACTCTATTCGGAATGTAGTCGTTTTAAAAAGTGAGTAAACTACCAGATGGGAGCTTTTAATCTGCACTAGCAAGTAACTATTACAGGTCTATAAGTCAATGGTAATAGCAACAAGGCGCTTAAACAATAATTAATAATAAAGTGGTAAGGACGTTTCGAAGTGCACATCGTTCAAGAAGTAAAGATTTATAGTTTATTTCTAAATAAAATATTATGTTAAAGTCGACTTATTTTAATTTTTCAAGTAAAAACAAAGGCTTTTAGATAAGTATAGACCCACCAAAAACATAAATATGAAAAAGGCGAGCGAGTGTTCAATAGTAAAATTATGCTTGGCTGTGGGCTTCGCCGCAACAAGAATGGAGATCTAAATAAATATGCCAAGTTCGGTACAAAATCAAAACATGTATAAGATCTTAAAGTAGGTTAGATTTGACTTGGCCAGTTTTTATTAATAAATCAGTCATTTTATAAAGTTATTCAACTTATTTAAATATTTTTTTAAATTCTGTGTTTTGTTTTAATGCCTACATTGCTTATTTTTGTTTGTTTACCACAAAATTTAAAATTTTATTAGTAGTTTGCGAATAGCTTTAATAGAAATTAACAAAAATAATAAAAATTTATTGAAATGACTAAGAAATCAAAATTATAAAATTTATGCGGTCGTAAAATAATTATAGTATGCAACTGGCATCATTTTATTCATTTGTTCATAAATTTATTATATTTAATTTTATAAGTTTTTGAAATGTGACCATCCAAATTAGGTATTTGGGTTTTGACTTCATATTTTAGGGTTATAAAGCAGTCTTTAGGAGCTTAAAAGTGGTGTGTCAGAAGACCCAACTTTCCATTTAATTTTTTCCAATATATTGTTATCAGGAGCTATAAAATGATATTTCAATACCCTTTTTCCATATATTTTTTCCAATATGGAATCCAGCTGTCACATTGACATTTAAAGTTTTCACGGAATATGTCAAAAAATAAAGACCTTACTTATAAACTATTGTTTTAAATTTTATTAGAATAAACTGAACGATTCAGATTTAAAAAGAGAGAAAAGAACGAACTTTAGGTCCTCACATCACCTCACCTCACCTCACATAAATTATAATAATTATAAATTTCATAAACCTGTGCTTCAGTTAAAATGTTCTTATGTCTTTATTACAGTAACAAGTGAAGAATGAGGGAAAAGAAACGAATGATCTCCTTGAAAGATAAATTAAAATAAAACCCTTATTCTAGGTTTTGAAGACAAATATACAAGGTGTCCTACCAGGAACTACTGCGATCGATCTCCATGAGTAGGCATTGAAAATTTTTAAAAATTAGGCAACATGATAAAGTCAGTGGGGACAAACGGCCGAAATATTTGGACAAATCTAGCACTTTCGGTTATACCGGGAGTTGATGTCAACTTGGTACACCCTATATATTATTTATTTTTTAGATTCTATGTAAAAATCTAAACATATTTTATAGTAGGGGAGCCCACGATGCTAAATGGGGATTTACTCGAGCGTCATAGGGACCTATTGGGTTGCAAAGCTTAGATCATAAGAATAAAAAATGTTATATAACGTATGCCTTTTTATCGGTGGAGGAAGCGGCTATAGACTTTAAATATGTAAAAAAATACTATTATTATTTCGGCTTGTGGAAATGGTTTGGGTCATATGGTATTAATATTTATTATCAGGGCCGTGCTTAGCGGGTGGTGCAAGTGGTGCAAGGCACCAGGGCGCAACGCTGTAGGGGCGGAAAAATGTGAAATAAATGGCGGAATGTATGAAAGCAACGGCGGACGGCAGGAGGAATAAAAGTTTTTAAAAATCGGAGAAGTGAGCAATTGAGAAGTAGGGACAAAAATAGGGAAACAAGAGTAAAACAGTAAAGAGTGTAATGTAAAAAATTTAAGAAATTGAGGTGAGGACTTTTTTTTGCTCTTTAATATTTTTAAACCCCAAATTTTTGATCCAAGGGCGGCAAATATTTTTTGCACCACGGCGCCAAATATCCTAGGAACGGCCCTGTTTATTATATTATATATATTTTATGTTATCCCTAAATTATTTTCTTAAAAAAAAAGCTACGCTTGAAACTGACGTTTTTTTTGTTCCTTTACGTCATTTTCAAATTGTCAGATTAGTGGAATATACACTGTTGAACATGTAATTAACTTACTCTATCTTAATCTAACGCGCTCGGCAAATTCTGATGGATATATTTTTGTTTTTATAATCGTCCCTGTATACGAAGCTCATACCCGGGTAAGTACCTACCCGGGTACAAGCTATCCTACGGTATATTAATCTGCCAGGCTGTAGTAAATTCCGAAATACCATCTTGGGCTCCCCTACCATCATGTATAATGTCCTATACCTAAGTCTAACCGTATATGACTTATTTTAAGTTTTATGTCAAAAATGACCTATGCAAGCCATTACATAACTTTTCTTTTCTAAACAGAAGTCTCTAATACGAATTGGGTCTGGGTCGATTGTAAAAAAGACCTGTTTAAGTATACTGTGTTAATAATTTTACAAATAATAACTACAGGTTGGCCAAAAATATTAAAAATTATATCTACAAAAACCTTAAAAGTCATTTTTTTAAAGAACCCCTTATCTTTAATAACTTAATCCCATAAAGCAATTAAAATAAGGGTGAGTAAGTTTGTATAAAGATGTCTTTCTAATAATGTATAGTTTTCGAATTATTAACAATTTAATAATTATCTATTCTAACAATGCTTTTAAGTAGGGCTTAGTTTGGCGTCTAGTTGGCCCTGACGACGAAAAGCGGTATAGCCAACTACACCGTACCTATCCATAGTAACCAAAAAACTAAAACAATTTTTAAAAAATGGCCCTATGACTCCTATAGAAAGTTTTCCAAACCCAATTCTTTTTTTATTGATATTTTATTTAATAAAAGTTAGATTTATTTATTATTATTATTATAACAGCTTTGTTCGCGGGTTTGATTCTGAACCGGTTCTGGGACTATTCGCATGCGCAGTGAAAAAAGCAGCGTTCGCGGTTAGTAAAATCCTGAATTTTTAGTAACGGTTCTGTATTCGCGGGTTACAATGGAATCAGTTCGTTACCGGTTCGTAACCTGATTAGCAGTCCTGGGATTTTTGTTGGAACTAAAAGTTCAGTTCGGAATTTCATGCGCATTGTCGACATGGTCAGCTGTTTTCTGTTTTTGTGATACAAAAATAAACCGTTGTATTACAGTTTATTTGTTTCTACTACTTTTTATGCGGGTTAATATACCTGTTGAATATTTTTTTTTATTTTTGTGATTCTGAGCGTATATAAACAAAGGATTTTTAATTGTATTCCGCATGAATGTATGTATGCAATAAAATAAATAAAGATTTAATTAAAAAATATAGACAATATTACAAGATTTTACCATTTCTTGTTGCTTGAATTTTATCTTTAGTTAAATACACATATGTACATATGTTAAAAACAAGAGGAGGGAGGAAATCCCTCGTCTTCCGCCGAGAGACCTCGAGTGGCATTCGACAGTATAACGATTTACCTTTTTGTTTGAATTTATTTTTTTGTGTAGTATCCAATTTAACCATGAAAAATCCTAACCAAAAGGCTAGGTTAGAATACATCCTCAGCTGTATAGAAAATCGTTCGCGGTAAATAAAAATTTCGAACTAATAAATAACTAGACATGCGCTTTAAAACAATTCTAAACCAATTTGGTTTTGGTTCAGAATTGGTTCATTACTAGACCCGCGAACAAAGCTATTATACACACTTAGGCCTTCTAGTACGTAGGTACTTTTTTTTATTTCCGATTCATTTAATCGCTAAAACTGGACTATCAGCGTTTTTCCACTGGTGTTTCAACAAATTATAACACAATATTTTTGCTCTTTTTTGATTATGTGTTATAAAACAATAATTAAAAACTAACTTTTTACTAGTTTTCGGATTAGTTTCCACTTTCCAGATGGGTTTTTATTTGTTCATTTATTATTAAACAACAAAACTAAGAAATTCAATGTTGTTTACGATTCCTTAAATAAGAAGGATTCTATAATGATAGACATGTGCAGATTCTTCATTTGTTTCCCTAATGTAAATAAATGTATGTAGTTTAAGTTAATCACTTTGATGCAGTAATTCTACGAAACTGCAGTCACACTTTTTGATAAAAATGATGTGACAGAAAACAAAGTAATTTGTCTTATTTATTTACGTTGAAATGCACCATTGTAAAGTGAGGCACTACTTAACCCAGTGTAATTTTTATTCTTACTCCAAGAATTATCCAAATGAAGACGTTATATTACTAAACTATTTATTATTTAAATTAAATAAACAATATGCAATTTTTGTGCTAAATTATTATGTTTTATTATACAGAATGTTTTAAAATAAAAGCGAATAGTTTAAGGAGGTGATTCCTTGTTCAAAATGTGTTGTGGTGTTGTATAGAAGTTGAATCAAAAACGTTATATCAAAAAGAAAACAAATTACTCTCTAATTTAAACAGGAAATTTAATTAATTTAATAAATTAATTAAGTAAAATTGTTCGCTTTTGTTTTAAAACACCCTGTAGAGGGATTTTATATTTTATTGTAGATTTTAAAAAATCATTTTTTCTTTAATAGTTCAAAGTGGCAGCCAGCAAAGGCATTTAAAATGTTGAACAATCATCCCAACATATTATCGGACTAATACAGGACCATCGGCGTAACTACGGGGAGGCTGGGGGGCTGGTTTTGCCAGCCCCTCCCAGGAAAAAATATATCTATATGGTATATGTGTACATATTACGTTTTAGCGGCGTCCGGGCTCCTTCCAAGGTGATGCCAGGCCCACCCTAGGCCCCCTCAGGTTCAATGGCTAGATACGCCTATGTACTAGACTCTCAAACATGTAACTATTACTTCCTTTCCTTGTTTAAAGGACGCTCTTCCTTTATTAAGTCATTAACTGTTTTTAAAATACTTGGCTTAATGCAGCGAATTTAAAAAATATGTATTTAAAATTATTATTATTTTTTAATTTTGTTCCTAAACATTTTCATATTTTTAGTCCCCTGTATTATACCAAGTGGAGTAAAATTTTGTGTTTATTAGTTTCGGACTATACGACCCAAAATTTCGTTTTAAAATTCAAAAAATTTTTGTTCATTTGTCCTCTTCTAACATCTATTTTGGGACACACTGTATATCAATAATAATTTTACATGATTTATTATAAAAATTCCTACTCCGGCTCTTTTTTTCCTGTTCATGTGTACGGTGCATATTTTGGCATAACATCCGGCGTGGCCCCACTTTGTCCCTAACCTTTCTCAAGATATTCTTGGTTGGTTGATTTAAAGTCCCCACAAACTTATTTAAAATGAGTTGTGGTATTTACATTTTCAATTTACAGTAATTAATGTTTAAAAAAACATAGTCTAAATATGTTTATGTTTTTGCTGTTATGACCAGAATACAGCTGCAATTTATATGTACAGGGTGGGCAAAATTGAGCGTTTTTATGGGTTATCTCAGTTATTACTAGAGTTATTAATAAACTGATTTGGATGTTATGGGCACGATTTTGGAGAAACTAAAAAAGGTGGGGTCAGAATTTTATTAAAATTATTTATCTAGGAGATACGAGGGAAAATTGAATTGTCGTGCTGGATTTTACCCTATATATCCTTTAATATAAGAAATAGCAAAAAAATATAAAGACAATTTTTGTAGAACTTTTTACGTAGAATTTGCAAAAAGTATTTCATTTTTTGTATAGGGTTGCGTTAAAAAGTTACGATGCCAACTTAAAGTTTTTCTTATGGAATACCCTGTATATTTTTTATTAGTTAATAGTCCTTGTCAGTCCAATAATAAATATATAAAACATAGTATTATTATCTCCTATAGTTTTTTAATATTTAAATTTTAATATTTGTTTTTGAGCGTACCCCGTATAAACAGCTTTTTAAAAAAATATTTTAAAATTATATTTAAATATAATAATTAGGATATTTTTATGATTTATAATAATCTTAATATACTTTTGGAGTTTAAAAACAGTAAAAAAGTGTTTGGTTTTTAAAAAGAGCCTTAAACTGTCTTCTAACATTTTAAATTTGGTAATTTGGGTATAACGTCAATAGGTTATCGAATGTAATATTATAATTTTTTTCAGTTTTTTTATTCTTTAAAGCCCATTAATCTATAGCATTATTTTTAAAAAAGTTATATATTTTATTTTTATTTATAGTGTCTTGTTAACATATTATTTCAAAGAAGATGGATTAAATTTAAAAATAATTTTATATTTTGTTAAAATACCAGGCTTAAACGAGGTTAATTCTTATATAATTATATAAAAAAAACAGAAACATTAAAGTGATGAGCAGCATACACATATGTAGGTATTAAAGTTTGTAAATTGTTTATTCTTTTAAAAGTATAATAAGGTTAGTATAAGTCATACATTTTTTTATATATTACATTTAATTAATAATTTCAAATATTATTGTAAAAAAAGTGTTTGTACGTACGCTCAAAAAAGGTATTAAAATTCAAATATTTAAAAAACTTTAAGAGATAATGATACTATGTTTCATAAATTTGTTATTAGAGTGACAAAGACTATTAATTAGTAAAAAAATATACAGGGTGTTCCATAAAAAAACTTCAAGTTGACATCGTAAATTTTTAACGCAACCTTGTATAAAAAATTAAATACTCTCTGCAGATTCTACGTAAAAACTTTTACAAAAATTGTCTGTATTATTTTTTGCTATTTCTTATATTAAAGCATATATAGGGTAAGATCAAAAGCGACAATTTTTTAATTTTCCCTCGTATCTCTTAGGTAAATAATTTTATGAAAATTCTAACTACGCCATTTTTAGTTTCTCCAAAATCGAGCCCATAACACCTATACCACTAATAACTGAGATAGCCCATAAAAACGCCCAATTTTGCCCTCCCTGTACAGTTTTAAATTAAGGTACCTAGATAGATATATAAATGTTGTAAATGTGATTAGATTGTAAAAGTAACAATGTTCATTATTTTAAAGTTTTTGTTTCTCCCTTATACAGTGTGTCCGGACAGGTTGTGTCATAAATGATAAAGCTGATAGAGTTAGCAAAAGTATTGTTACTCGTTACTTCATATACATTGCTATATTATTTACATTACTGTTGAGAGTTAATAAACCTAAAAGTTAGAATTTAAAATAATATATAATATAAATAATTTTTAAACGATTGCCACACACTAATACTGCTTTTAATAAAAAACGGCTGTTCAGTAAGTCGAAATTATACAGGCTGAGACATTAAAAATGAGGATTATATAATCATATATTTTTTTGTGGGAAAAAGATAATGGAATCAAATAATTAAAGCAAAATGTCAATTTGTCACCTCTGCCAAAAATTCTAAATATTTTGTTTAATTAACTCTTACCAGAGAAGCGCGAAACAACTTTTCCTACTCGCATGGGAAAAAGTTCACTTCTTCACACCCATTTTAGTTCTGAAAGTGTCACTTAATTCGGAAAAGTACTTTTCCGCACTATTTTTCCACACTGGTGTGAAAAAGTACAAAAATTTTGAACCATATTATAGCAAGTCGCAATGAAGGATTTTTATACGCTTATTAATAATAATAATAAGTTCAAGTAGCGTATTAGGTAGAATTGTGTTAAAATAAAAAAATAATTCGTTCGGTCAACTGCAATCACGTGCACCATTTAGGAAATATACTATTTTTATATAAAGTAATAACATTATTTTTGCTCCCTCTATCAACCCTATCAGTTACGACACAACTTTTAAGGCACCCTATATATTTTTTCTTTCATACTTAAACATGAGTCATTTAGCTTGGTTTATAAATAATTATCCATAAGTATTCGGAAAAAAATAAAGATATGTAAAATATGAAAAACTTAAATCATCAGCAATTTGGTGAACCAAATTATTTTTTTGATAAACTTTATTTTGTATGGAATAGCGCATAAGACAATCAGTAACCCCATTTAAAGCAACCAATTAATATATGCTTGTATTTAACTAAGGACACTAAAACTACCATCTGTAATAATTGAGATCCCTCCATAACATTATTTATTTAGATGCCATTAAAGTACCAATAATATAACCACTTACTTATTCAGTAACCTTGGTATTTTTCCCAATTTAGCACATTTTTAGGTAATTTTAGACGTGCTCTTCTACTATGCGAATAGATATTTGTGTCATGGCTAGCAAAATTGTTGCCTTGACTCTTAGCTGGGTTGCGCAAGTCATATTAAATTCGGCTTCGCTTGGCACACTCAACTCATCTTGCTTGAAATAATCATTATGTTCAGTAAAATTAAGTACTTCTCCAATTATTGTAAGGAAAAATCGTTTATTGGTCATTCTGCAGCTTTTATTATAATATAATACTAGGGAGTATAAGAATTTATTTTTATGACGTACAGTGGCGTAGCTAGAGCTGTTGGGGCCCAGGGCGGAAAGTAATGTTGGGGCCCATACCATTTCAGTAAATTATTTTATTTATTGAAAAAAATTTTGAAGAGCAAAAAAAAGGTCCTCACCTCCAAAATGGGGCCCTCCCACTGTGACATGAAATATTTTCTTAAAGTTGTGGCCCTTCTTTTTCCTTTCTGTATTTTTGTTTGTAACAAAAAAGCCCTTGCCTCCAAACGGGGGCCTTTCTTCACTTTTTTTCTTCTAAAATTACAGTTACTAACCACAAAAACAAAAAACCCTACTTTTTTTTTCTATAAAAGCCTCCCTTCTTGGGGCCCCTTCCAACTGACGCCCCCCTCTCCCCCGCCACCTATCGCTATGCTAGTGATGACCTTTAAGAACTAAATATACTTATCTACTAGTGTTGGGAAATACGGTGATATTTCGGTAACCGGTGAAACGGCGACAGTGATTTCTAAATCACCGTGATTTTAAACAGTAATTTTAATCACTGCAGTGACTTGAATATACATAAATATTTAACTAAAAATGGAATTATAAAAACAGCTCGGTGTGTGGCAACGAATACGAATATATTATTTATGCAGCTCTTATCGATTTTCATTGACATTCAGCATAATATTTATTGATTTTATAAAAATAAATAATAAGCTGAAAATTAAATTAACAGCAATATTACGAAATCTAAATTTTTTGGGCTCGTAACTCAAATAATCATTTATATATAAGGTGTGACAACAACAAGCTTAATGTGATATATTGCAATATTATTATGTAAAAATAATATCAAGTTTAAGGGTTTATTCATTACCTACTTTCAAAAATAAAAAATACATTTTTATTAATCGAACACCATTTTAACATTTTTAACAATTATAAAAAATTTAAAAACATAAAAGATAAAAATAAAATAAAAAACTTTTTTAAAGCAAAACGAAAACGCATGTTAAATAATAAAAGTTTTAAATCCTTTTAATAAATAAAAATAAAACAATATATAGCTTACTTTTTGCCAATGAAAATTAAAAATTAGCATTAAGAAACATTAATTTTTCAGCTTTGTTTGCATTTAATTCATTTCTACGGTCGATTAATATTAACCCGACTTTGGAAAATCGTCTTTTACATGGCTTCGCGGTGCCCGCCACCCTCCACGTCTAAACAATATAAATATCAATCAGCTTAAATCACTGTTTTCCATATTTCGATCGGCGCCATCAGCGATCATCCAATGCTTGTCGTATCGATGCCGATTGCAGTATTCGCTTCGATCACTGATCACCGTATTTGCAAAAAGTAAATCACCGGTAGCGCCAGTGATTTTCCATTACCCGGTGAAATATCGCGGTTATTGATATATCGCCCAACACTATTATCTCCAGCTTTAGTTAAAACTGAACTTTGATGGGAAAATGTTATCTATTATCGATGGTGAACAAGTGTTCAAAGTACTTTTTAGTAACCCACTATAAACCTGTTAACTAATTTGCTAATGAGGATAAGTTTCATGTACTGTTGAAAATTTAAATATTGATTACATCTTTCGATCACGCATCGAGATATCTGATGAAATGTAATATTTGTAATGGGTTAATGCCTAACTCGTATTAATAATTAATGCTATAATAATAATGTTATTTGTTTATTGCATTTAACGCATAGCAAATGTCCAAAATGTAAATTACATGTTATTAGTCGATTTGTTATATTTTTTATTTAAAACACGCAATCTTAAAACTCTTTATTTACTTTAATAATTAATTAAAATTGTTAAAAATATTATTTAGTGCTTATTGTTTTGTTTCAATTGCGTGCGTTTTAAATACAACTATAACTCATTTGGTATATGGGATGTTAGATTTTATCTTTTGTGTGAATTTATACTTATTAATACTCAACGGTAAAAAACTTTTTGCTTTTTTCGATAAGGTAACTTTTAAATTGTTTCTAATTATTGCCTACTGCATAAGCTTTTCTTTTACTGTGAGCTTTTCCCACAAAATTTTCAAACAGTTATTATAATTTGCAATATTTAATAAACATAATACATGTACGCACAGTTTGAAAGAGTTGATTAGCATATTTTCTGCATTTTATTGCTCTAAAAATGTTTACATAAAAGAATTATACGATTAATTCAAATTTAACCATTATTATAAAGGCTATAATTAGGTAGCTTAGGTGTTTATTTTTATTATAGCCCGTTAAGGGAATTCAGAGCTATAAATCGCTGCATCGGCATCGCTCCCTACAATGCTTTTTTTTAAATTTATTAAATGTTAATTTTACATGAATAAACATTGATTTAGTAATACCACTTATTAACGAAGCCAAAAAGAATATGTGCTTCTTATTATTATCAGAAATCGGAAAAATATTAGTTAAATAGCTAAAACTTCAGCAATTTTCATATTTAGTAGCAGAATAAGTTTAAGTCACTTCTGACTCACGTAGGGATTACAGCATATGATACTCATGGATTATGTAAGGATATGTTTCCTTTTTGAGCGAAAACGTGAATGTGATTGTGCGGGTTTCGAGTTTTAAACAGTTTACTAGGTTTTCCAGATGAAGGGCCCATTAGTGATTGGACCCCACAGGTTAAACATCTGGAAAACCTAGGAAACTGTTCAGAACCCAGAATAAGGTTAGTTATACAAATAATACAGGGGTTAAGCAAAATGTGTATGCTTTACCACTGTATACCTGAATGAGACTTAAATCATTTAATTAACAGAAACAAATTACGGATTTCTTTACCAGTATTTTTAGTTTTGCTTCCACATTTTGATATTTAACCTCTATTTTTTTTTAACTTGCAATTTTTAATTTAAAATTTTTTTATTGCAAAAATAAAATTAGAAATAAATGGTCACGTTTTATTTCTCATATACAGGATATCTAATTTAAAATAGAAAAGTTTAGATCGTTTTCGGCTTTACCGAAAGTGACAAAAAATAACTGAAATCGTAAAATAATATCTAGTTATGTAACGTAAGTACATTACTACTACATACTAGTTACGTAACGTAAGTACTAAATTTTTTATTTTGGTCTTAAAGAAAAAAAAGTTATAGGAATGCGCAACCGGCTAAGGATAGCCAGTATTTAGGGCAAATTTTTTGAAAACCAGCAAACCAATTTTGAAAAACTAAAACCTATTAAAGAGATAATTTGAAACCCATTAAGATACTACTTTCAATCGGACGATTGGACATAATTATCTAAACGTTAACTGATTTATAATATGGTTGACGTGACGCAAGAACTGTACATGACGTGACGTCCGATCCCAAATCGGATCGGATATATGCGTCACGGTCATAAAAAACATATATCAGTCGACTTTTAAATAATCGGTTCTGACAATCGTGTCCGATCGTCCTATTTGAAAGTAGGATTTGTGCGACCGGCCTAAATAGACCTGAAAATTTAAATTAAATTAAACACCTTTTTTTTATGTACAGACTGTCCACAGATTTATTTTATTTTTTTTATTTATTTTTATTTTTCAAAAAAGTCATTTTTAAAAAACTTTTTTCTTGAAAAAACAATATGATTCACGAAGAGAAAATGCTGATTTTGTAAACGGGTTTGCAAAAACTTTAAAAACTTGATTATTTTTAAGAGTAAACCATCTTTTTTTTATTTCTAAGCAAAATGTCATTTACAAAATAAATTTAGAATAAAGTTTGTTATGATAAAATTAATATTTCAAAATTTTATTGAACTCTATAATTTGGCGAAAACTCTTTGATCACATTTTTTTAACAGGTGAAAACTGGTGTTGCAACAAATTATAAGAGTTTTTTGGCTATTTTATTATAAAAATATAAAATCATTAATTTTTGATAACACCAAAAACAGTTTTATAAAACTTTTTGATACTTCTGTAAAATTTATTAAGTCATTCAAAATGCTATTTTAAATAATATATTTTCTAAACGAATTTTCTTAAAAAAATTAAAATAGCGGTAGTTTTCTCTTAGAGAAAAAAAAACTTGTATTTTAAGATTTTGAGTACCCTGTATACAAAGCCAACTCTTCATAAATCATTTTTTTTTAAGCAAAAATTTTAATTAGGACTAACATTTCCTCAAAAAAAATGTATTTGTCCTCTTGTAAACCCCATCCGTGAACAATCTGTATTTTGGGAAACGTCATACATTAGTGTTTAAATCAATAGCTCAGATTTTTTTGTTTATCTTTTTGACATCCCACGGAGGCATATGCCTAAATACCAGAGTACCGTGGGTGTCGGGTTATTAGATGTTTAACCCATGGTTTCTCCTGTTCCGTCAACGTTGTCCAAGCACTGAAACATGCAGTTATGCATGCACAGCACCTTTTAGACAACGCGGTAGTGCCACCAGGGTCGTTATTTTTAAATAACTACTACCTAAATATGTCTCCCCGCTGGGAATCGAACCGGCGACCTCTGGCTTCGAAGATCCAAGCTCTGTCCACTGTGCCACGGGGGAGACATACTACCACGGTACGTTAGTACTTAGGCCCAGGGGCGGTCATATGAACTTTCCGATGAGGGGCTACAGGGCCGGCTCGAGAAAAATTTTGCCCCCTCCGGGAAAAAATTGAGGGAGATTCAAATTTTGAAGAGCAAAAAAAAAGTTTTTTTCCGCTTTATATTCTTTTCTTTTATTTCTTAAAAAGACTTGATTTATCTTTTCTTCCTTCCTTCCCACATATCTCTCACCCTTACTCATCCAGCCAACCCTGGGAGGGGCCATATATATCATCATTAAATGCCCATATTTGCAATTATGTATGTAAAAATATACATAATTGCATAAACTTTTTAATTTAAGGTGGGGCCCGTAACTTTTAGTTGTACCGGGGCATAACACGCCTCCCGGCGGCCCTGCTAAAGAGGCTATTAAAAAAACACATTGCTTTAAAATTAAAATGAATGATGTAGGGTATTATACCACTGTGAGACCCTTTATCGCTAAATGGTAATACATATTTACATTTCCAAGTATTAAATATTTAAATGTAACATTACTCACATTTTCTACTTTTGCAACAAAAACAATTTAGAAGCATGAAAACCTTAAAAATATCGATTTGACTATTGTTTTAAAATTCCACTTGCATAATTTATTTGCCTCGTTGACGAGTTAACCCATATCTCAAAAACTAAAAATGCATAAATTCTGAAGTTTTAATTATTCAAGCCACAGTTTTGATGCACGCAACTTAAAAAATAATTATTTCTAGGTAGAGTAAAAAACTTTTAATCATGCAAGTTTCTGAATTTCAATTTTGATAATAACTTACATTTAGTGCACCCACTGGAAAAATAGCCGGGTTTTCAAATGAAAAATGAATGGATATTTCAATTTAATTTGTTTTCCTCGTTTGAACGAATATTAATTGTGTTGGAAAGTCCAATAAATCCCTTATACACCATTTTTAAACGCAATGAAATATGATAAGGTTTTTTTAAAATCTTACTTTCTTAAATTTTATTTGGCAGTTGAAATTGATGTAAAAGATTCAATCTCACTTCATAGTATTGAATGCGCGATCAACGTATTGTCGCCCGAAAATCCTTTTTTTTTTTTGTGGCGAGATTATATAGGGTGTCTCAAAAAGGTTTGTACAAAATGTTACCATAGACTCCTTGGGTCAAAATACAACAGTTCTAGCAATTTACCTGAGTCGAAAAGTTAATCGTTTGCGAGATACAGGGTGTCACAGTTTTTATTTTATTTTATTTATTTTAAAATATTTTATTTATTACTGGTTTTTTTGTACAAAATTCGGGGCAAAAGGTTTTCTGAAAGTAAGGAATCGAAAGCTACTTATATTTTTGTTGTTAAATGTAGAAGGAGCCACTAGCAGTCCTTTGCATTTGTTTAAAGTGTTATTACTTTTTTGCTTCGGTATATTATGGTTCTGGTATATAATTTTTTTCTTCCATATTTTTTTGCACAAAAAAATACTTGATAAACATTGCTACAAGCAACCGATTCTGAAATATTTTAGATCAAACGTTTTATTTCACATTAAAAAAATTCCTTTGCATTCCTTTACGTTTTATTTAGGCCACCCAGGTTTCTCTAAATCGTCTGTACAAATTCCTACTACATTTTTTACGCAAAAATAGAACGATGTAAAGCAATTTGCCTTGTTTGAAAAGTTAAGCGTTTTTGAGATACAGGGTGTCCAAGTAAAAACCATAAATCAAAAATTTGGCATCCTGTATCTTGCTAATCAACAACCTTTCGACCAGAATAAATTGCATAACATCGTTGTATTTTGGACCAAAGAATTTCTGGTAGCACTTTGTACAGACCTTTTGGACACTACTAGGTTGCCTAGGTAAGTTGTGAATGAATGCAATGGCAAACTTTGGTATGGAATAAAATGTTTAAACTGAAATATCTCAAAATTGTCGCATTCGCAATAAACTGTCGATAAACATTTTAAAAAAATAAACCTACTTCAAAAATTAATAATACTCGTAATTTTAATAAAAAAGTTAATAAAAAAATGAAAAGGAGTCGAGTAATAACATATGGTATTAAAGTATAAGAAGCTTTTGTTTATTTAGTTATTAACATTGAGTAGTATAGTACACTTGGTATTACCAGACTTCTTATTTTTCTCTCTCGCGATCCCGACTTTGCTTTTTATGGGATCACTGCGGAATTGCACTCTTTCAAACGAAAAAAGAATTTTTAAAATCGGCTCCCAAACGCTGAAGTAATCACGTAACATACAGACACACAAAAAAACATACAGGTGAATTGAGAACCTCCTTGATTTTGAAGTCGTTTAAAAGGTATTATTAATAATAAAATTCGGGTGACTCAAAAATTAAAATTAAAAAATGTGTATGGTCATAGAAAAAATATGGTACCCAACACATACATTAGGTATCATTAGCCCAGAATCTTCATTCAAAAAACTGTCCTCTGCCGCCCCCTTCGGCTTTTCTGGAGCGTCTTACATGAACAGCAAAACAAAATGCCTCGCTTTTGAAATCGTGTCCTCTTGCCATCACTTGGCGCCCTCTGCTATCCCAAATAAAAACTAAAGAGCAAAAAAAAAAGGTCCTTGTTTTTAAATCGCGTTGTGTGCCATAAGAGTGTAGCGCAAAAATTGTGTTAAGATGGGCCCATATTTATTTCATTCTGAAAGCGATGCCGCCAAGTACACAAGAAATGATAAATTAAACAAACATTTTCGAATGCACATAGCCTCGGACAGAGCCTCATTACATATTTTCAGATAAATAATAAAAAATACATTGCCTAAACACGTATCACCTACTTACAAAACATTCTCTTATTTCGCCTTTGCCTACTATAAAACGGGTGGCACGTGGCGTGGTACTAGAAACTCGTCGGGTTAAATATTTTTGCTGCAATAAATCATTGTTAACAAAAGGTTTTCTTTACTTTATCATTTTTGTGTACTTGGCGGCATCACTTTCAGAATGAATTAAATTTGGATCCATCTTTAAGTATGTTTATTATTGACGTTTTAAGTATAAATTTTCTCATTAATTTTTTGTTATGAAAATCAACGAGTCCTAAAGTTTTGTGCAAGTAAATGATAGTAGCTAACAATGCAGTAACCAAATATGAATCTTGACTACATTATAGTAGTATTGAAAATGTGGTAATTCTCAATAACCTCCCATTCTAAAAAACATCATCCTTTTATGCACATAAATGACTAGCTTAATAATTTTTGAACGCTCTGTACATACGTTTAAGTTTCACTCAGCCGACCATGACCCTCCCTAATTTAAAACCTCTTGTGCGGGCACGTAGCTTAATTTGAAAACAAAATTGACCACTTCGACCAGTCTTTTGTGCCCGTTCCCTCCATTGTCTTCATTAATTAGAAGCAGAAGAATGTTTGGTTGAGTCAAAGAAGGTCCGTGTAGCAGGCACAAAAATAGCTTTAAGCAACAGCGTGTGTCCCACAGTCCTGCGAAATAAGAACAACTGGATTCAGCAGGTGTTCTCAAAATGGCAGTAGATTTTTATCCAGCGGCGGAGGCTCTTGTCACTTTTTAAATGGTTTATTATACAACATATTCGAATTTTATTTCTTTTAACGTGACCAGATCGTAAACCAGTTCGTTAATGTTTTAATTAAACAAAAATAGCATGCCGAATATTATAAAAAGGGATACTGGCAGAAATTTTTTGATATATCCCCGAATATATAAAAAAAAGTTTTTCGCGCACGTAATGTAATAAACCAAACAATCTTAAGTTTAAAGCGTTTATGGGAAAAAAGGGGATTGTCATTTTTTTCTATTTTTGGTGGTTAGCATTTATTCACAAACCTTTTAACATAACCTATTTACAGTTTAAGTCATGCTGTAATAAAAAAAATAGTTAAGGTTTTAACAACATTTAAAAATATGGTAGGAAAAAGGAGAATCTCAGAGGAAAACAGCAAAGAAGAAGGAATGTCAAGCTGTGCATCTTATGGATGATAGAAGGAAAAGTAGGGTAATGGTGCGCATCGCAAAATGAGACAACCCTAAAGCTGTTTTTGCGCACGCCCTTTTTTTTTTTATTACTGTAAAGTGCGCGTGTGCAATTTAAAAAATTGCAGCAAAAGAACTTTCATGCAAGAAATCTTTTAGACTGTAAAAACAGCTTTACAGTGCTGCACCATTGATACCTACGTTCTACGGTTTTACTAAACTAGTGATGTGGCCATCATTTGGATCTATAGCTTGATACCAGAAGATAGGGGTAGCACGAATTTTTAAATTCTTAAGATTCTTATAAATATTTAGCTACAGCAAATAAGTGTTTAAATTTGCACGTTTTTACCAATTATGTATTTACCAATTTACCAATTAAATGAGTAGTTTTGATGAAAAAAATAATTTTAAGTGAATCACGAAGGCTTCCCCCTTCGTGCGCAAGTATGCGCACCTTTACCCTACATACAGATTATTGGTATTTTTAACATCTTTAGAAATTATAACAAAGGCCAAAGTCTTTTCTTATTCTTTTAAAGATCTTTAAAAAGTATTAAATTAAATAAAAAAACGATGATAAAAAATATTGTAGCAGGTAGGCCTTTTAAGGTTAAAAAGAGCACCTAAAATAAAGCTTTGAGGGCCTGATGGGACGATTAACAGAATTAACCAACACACATGTAAATTTGTTTAAATATGTGCATAATTACCCATTCCATGCGTACAGTTACTTTAATACACAAAGTAAAATAATTAACGTGTCTTACTGTTTTTTTTAATTTAGCCCAATTCTTTCTTGTGGTGGAAACTACAATTCTAGCTCAGATGCGCACTATTTTCCCCGTCTCCTTTCCATGTTTGTTACATTTATTAAATTCTGGTATCCCAAAATAAAATAATAATTTCTTAAAGCCTGCCAAATAATTATTTATAACCTGATGAAGCCGATAAAGGTAAAATGCATTTTTTTTATTTATTTTTTTAAATCCTCTCTTCTCGATGTTGCAAATTATAACTTATCCAGCTCCATAAAACCGTTTTGATTTAAAAAAAAGTACAACTAACTGGCTAATGTATGCAGATGCAAATCCCATTAATGGTGAATATCATTTAGAGTGGCGATATTTTATCCATATCGATACTATGTGATGCTATCATATTCATTTTTGTAGGTTCCAAAAATGTTTCCTCGTGGACCCTCTAGATTTCTGCTAGACCATTCACGGTCACATCACGTGAGAAGATTTTTCATCCCTATTACCGCACCACCTGATGTTATCTGCTACCAGACCATATCTGAATAGATAGGTTTTAGCATACCGAGCCTGTAATAGTCCTACTCATACCTAGAAGCCTGGCTGCAGAGTTCTAAGAAGGTAACCTAAGCAGTGCCCTGGGTATGTATTATCTTTGTTTACCGATGACCATAGTTCCTCAAACTTTCTTTTGGTCCAATCCTTGGTCAATCCCTTGAAAATACCAGCAGACATAGCTGGGGGAGAGGATACTGTCAGGCATCTGTCAGGTTTGAGTTATTGCTACCCGTTACCGCCAGTTTATCCACTGCATTGTTGCCTTTAAAGCTGTATTTATAGATTGACGTTTCTGTTTCCGTTTTCCGTTTGACGTTTTCAGTTAGAAGATTAAACAACAACTTTCCATTTGTCAATTTATATTTTCCGTTTGCCGTTTCCATGTACCATATACCAATATCAAAAACCAAAACTTCAAATGGCAAACGGAAACAGAAACGTCAATCTATATATTCAGCCTAATATCAGTTCCTGTCGCATTGCAACTGCAATTCATGGACGCATGATGCCATATTTTCGAAATTGACAGAAGTAAAAAAACTATAATATTAGGTTATAATAAAGTTAATACATGCCATTAATTACAATAATAATAACTAGGGTATTCCATTTGACTTTTTAAAATTTCCTTACCAAGAGAAAAAAATTATGAACTGGGCAACCTGTCAAATTTAATTTTCCTTCCTCCTCCGTTGCAGTAAATTTGGTTTGTTTATATTCGAGGGTTACTGAGATAATTCACCGTTCCCGTTTTTTCTACTAATGCTTTATAGACTCAAAAACAGAAGTTTTAATAAAGCAAGCTACAACATCAGTTAAATATATAAATTAAATAATTATTTTAAAGAACCAAAACATTAATTTTGTTAGGTTCCTTCGACGTTTTAGTTATTTTTCTGCCGTTTTTCATGATTATGCAGTACGCTTATGTCCGTTCTTATAGGTCTTAAGCAGCGCAAACAATTTGCAAAACGTATAATTTCGAACAGAAAATTATGGCCATAAGAACATCCAACTTTATTTTGAATATTTTAAAATACAATATTTAAAACCTTGGTCGTTTATTTAATGGCGAAGCCTCGCCTCATTAGAATAAATTTTGTAATAATGGTTAGTCAAGTTGTAATTTGGAATTCCAGACCAAATTATGAGCGAAATTCAGAAATAAATTTTGTTTTGAATTTGTAACCATTAAGAGAACGAATTTAAAACAAAAATAAATATTCTTACAAGTTAATGTTTCTAAACATAAATTAGAAAATTATAAGAAAATTTTAGATATAAACTGATTTAAGACAAACTATTTATTTATCGGGAGTGATTACACAAGTGCATCAAAATTATCGATAATTTTGCTTGAAAGCGTATTGCCTGAGAGTTCATTTTGATATTTTGTCGAAAGAGCCCGACTTCGAAGGAGAAGAGCTCTTTCGCCAAAATGTAAAAATAAACGAGAGTAGTTTTTAAAAGGCAATACACTTCAAAGCTAAATTATCTGATTATTTTGTTGCACGAGTGTAATTTAGGGAGAAAATTACTGATGGATGATGGATGTGGTTGTCGAATTCCATAATTAAAAACATGACAATGCAATTTTTGATTTCTACTATGCAATTAACGCTGTAATCAAGCGATAATTGTCGAGTAGACAAATGGGTGAGTGTAATTTTCAGAAATGGGTTTACCGGGTGCCCACGAAATTACTAGTAAGTCTGCCATTTTCTTGAGAAGTGTTACACGATTCTAAAATTTTGGTCCAAGGTATGCTTGAATAAGATGCAAATTTCTGATGTTTCGAATTTTATCTCGCACATACGGTTTAACGGGAAGTGCTCTTAACTTTGCTATTTGATGCTTTTTTAAAAATCAATTCTGCAAGCAATTCTAAGAAAAAACATGTATCTCATGCTTTCCCTATCTTAATTAGTTTTTAAGATAATGGCGTTTAAAAATTTCATTTTAACCGCCAATTTTATCGATTTATTAAAAAACAAATGACGGTAAAAAGGGCTTTTGCGTTTTTTCAACACATATTAACCACATGTTATACCTATCTTAATTAGTTTTTGAGCAAATGGCGTTAAAAAATATCACGTTAATCGCCATTTTTATCGATTTGTTAAATAAAAAATTATGGTTGAAAAGGGCTATACTAGACATATTAAATAAAACCTATGTCCTATAACAGTAAAACCCCAGATTGATGAAAAGATTGGTGCGATCTGGTAGCTAGGACTTACCGTTTTAGCTTTTAGCACAATAAAACCGTTTAATAAAATGTTTTTGTTATAAATGTATAATTTATTTACTTGTGATTTTTAATTTTTGGTCCATCAAGACTTGTTCTTACGTTTAGTAATTTAATTTTTCTCCGATCGGATGGAAATCTACATATTTGCAATAAGTTTTCTTACATCCATAATGTATTATGTATGTAAAAGGCGTATACTATTCCGACCACGGCCGGGAATATTTTTTACGGACGCTCATCTTTCCTATGCTTTCAATATTGACTGATGACGTTTGTCGAAGATATCCTGTAATACATGACAATTGGTGTATTTCTTTTAGGGTCTAGAACCGCCCTGAACGACACCAAAAGTGTTCGCTTTAATTGCAGTCTATTGTATTTTTGATAGTTTTGACACTCTTGACAGTACAAGAACGGTTTCAATAGCCCGGAACAACACCCTAAGTGTTCATTTTATAATGAAGTTGCTCTGCAGAACCGTTCTATTACCTTTTCCCTTGCCTCTCATGCACCATCATCGCAGGAGGTGCACGAAGTGTTCTGACACTAATAACATATGCCAAAGAACAAATAGTAAATATACCAGGCTATATTTCAAAATGTCGGTAGAGGAAAGTGACCAAATATAGAATAGTATCCCTAATATGGAATACCGGTATTTATCTTAAACGGAAACTCACACACACACAATTGGAGGGGTTTGTCTCTTTTTTTTAATGCCCATTTGCGAGTAGAAGTGCGTAACATGACAGTAGCGTAAGCTTTCTCATAACTTTTGAGGGTTATTAAAAAATACTACTATACTAAATTGAAGGAGAGGGACCTCTAATAATATAAATCTTAAGAACTCAAATCTTCACGATTTTCTTTTTGTCACCCTTAACAATATTTTCGATATATTTTTCAGAAAAAACCCTTAAAGTCGATTTTTTTGGCCCAGTCTACAGTTGGGTATAGTATTTCATATTTGGGGTACCTACCTAATTATGGTTTAGCTTACCTTATTATTTTTAGTGTTTTTTAATCTTTATTAAAATTAATCAATTTAACTAAACATTTTTACAAAATAAAGGACAATTCTAAGAAAAAACATGTATCTCATGCTTTACCTATCCTAAATAGTTTTTGAGAGAATAGCGTTTAAAAATGTCATTTAAACCGCCAATTGTATCGATTTATTAACAAAAAATGACGGTAGAAAAGGGCTTTTGCGTAATTTCAACACATATTAACCACATGTTATACCTATCTTAATTAGTTTTTGAGCAAATGGCGTTAAAAAATATCACGTTAATCGCCATTTTTATCGATTTGTTAAATAAAAAATTATGGTTGAAAAGGGCTATACTAGACATATTAAATAAAACCTATGTCCTATAACAGTAAAACCCCAGATTGATGAAAAGATTGGTGCGATCTGGTAGCTAGGACTTACCGTTTTAGCTTTTAGCACAATAAAACCGTTTAATAAAATTTTCTTGTTATAGATGTATAATTTATTTACTTGTGATTTTTAATTTTTGGTTCATCAAGACTTGTTCTTACGTTTTTTTACGGTATGTTTTTAATATAGATTTGCGAATGACTTAAGGAATTTCGTGTTCTTTAATTTTACTGGCATTCGAATAGAATTTTTACAATAATAGAACCTTTATTACGATTTGAAAATAACTTCTTATTCTACTAAATCGATTTGTTCAGTTGGTATTCAATAGTTTTCATTGTTTACGTTTTACACTTTCTTCTGTCAAACGAAGTCCGTCTAGAAATTTTATATATAACCATATTAGGTACATTGATTTTATCTTTAACAATAATGTCTCAGTTTTTCTCTGAGCTATTCTATTATTATTCTATTATCCTGTTAAAAAAAAAAACGCCTTTAAATCCATAAATATCTTTGTGTTAGTCGACACAAAAAACATTTTTTGTCTATTCGTAAATATTAAACCTAACTGCCTAACTATATAAGTAGCAGGATTATACGGTAAACTTCAAGGGCGCCAAATATACAGGGTTATTTACGGGAAGAGTGCTATTTAAATTTTGAAAACTACTAAATATTCAATGTCTAAATTTGGCTTTAGCTTTAAGTGATATAAATCTTTGTATGGCTAACGTTTCACGTTTCTGGAACTTCCGGTTAGGTATACCGGAAGTACGTCTCAACTTGCTTATTTTAAATGAAGCACATTTATCAATTCTAAACAAATTTAGTGTATTTTAGAAAACTTCGTATACCAAAGAGTACCTGCTTAAAAAAATACTTTGGTAAAGACAATTTTTATTTTGGAAATTGCGAAAAAAAAGTTTATTTTTTAATTAGCGCCACCAACCCCCCCACCGCCACAGAGAAAAATTTGTTCAAATTTTATCATCAACAAATCCTAAATTATCGTAAAAGTAATTGTAAATTAATTTAATTTTTCTCCGATCGAATGGAAATCTACATATTTGCAATAAGTTTTCTTACATCCATAATGTATTATTCCTGTAGGTAAAAGGCATATAATATTCCGACCATGGCCGACAATATTTTTTACGGACTTAAACCTTTCCTATGCTTTCAATATTGACTGAAGACGGTTGTCAAACTCAATCTGTAATACATGTCAATTCGTGTATTCCTTTTATGCTTTAGAACCGCCCTGAACAACACCGTAAGTGTTCCTTTTATAGTGGAGTTGTTCTGCAGAACCGTTCTATTACCTCTCCCCTTGTCTCTAATAACCATTATCGCAGGAGCTGTACGAAGTGTTCTGACACTAATGACATATGTCAAAGGGCAAATAGTAAATATACTTTGTTATATTTTAAAAATATCGGTAGAGGAAAGTGACAAAATATAGTACAGTATCCCTAATATGGAATACCGGCATTTTTCTTTAACGGAAACTCACACACACAATTAGAGAGGTTTGTCTCTTTTTTATTACCCATTCGCGAGTAGAATTGGTAACATGACAGTAGAGTAAGCCCTTTCGTCGCTGTAGCAACGTTTTGTTTTATCGCTTTCTCATAACTTTTTAAGGTTTTAAAAAATACTACTATACTAAATTGCAAATTGAGGGACCTTTAAATATTAATATTAAGGGCTCAAATCTTCCCGATTTTCTTTTTGTCACCCTAAACAATATTTGCGATATATTTTTCAGAAAAAAATACAGTAGTTTTTTATATTTGGGGTATAGACGGGTCCACATTTAATTCATTCTGAAAGTAATACCGCAAAGTACACAAAAAATGTTTTTGTGAACAATGATTAATTGCAGCAAAAATATTCAACCCGACGGGTTCTACCGGTTTTATGGCAAGACAGAGACGAAATAAGAGGATGGTTTTTAAGTGCGTGACACGTGTTTTAGCAGTGTTTTTTTTATTTATCTAAAAAATAGGAAATCAGGCTCTGTTAGCGCTATGTGCCTTCGAAGGGTTTGTTTACTTTATCATTTTTTGTGTACTTGGCGGTATTGCTTTCAGAATGAAATAAATGGGGACCCGTCTAGACCCCAAATATAAAAACTACTGTATTTTTTTAGCTACCCTCATTATTTTTTACTTTTTTAAATCTTAATTAAAATTCATTAATTCATAAATCAATTTAAGTGGAAAATTTACAAAATAAACGACAAATATACGATTGTTAAACAATACTACAAAAAGTTTTTTTATTTATAATTTTTATGCAAATTATGTGTAAAAAATAAAATGGTATTCCATATTTGGTCACTTTTCTCTAATAATTTATTGTGGTTAATTAACTAAGCCGGAAAAAATTAATATAAACCACGGATGACTAAAACAAAAACCAAACAAAGAAAAACAAATATGTCAAATCTTATACCTACATGTCATGTCAACGGGAAAATCCCACTGTTTTTGGTGTTTCTTTTAAAACTGTTTTGATCGCTTCTGAAAAACGGTTCTACAATTTAAAAAAAAAACCTACATCAGATGTGATACAATAGTAACGTATTATTCCGAGGTTAAATACATAGTTATAATGTTTATATTTATTAGACAAAGGAAGTTTTTGTTTTACGAGAAAAAAACGGTATAGATTTTAGATCGAGGTTGATGTCTCCCGACGCGAAGCGACAGGGGACAATAAACACAGATCTAAAATCTAAAATTTTCCCACGTATAATACACATTTTTTCTGTGACGGGAAAAATGACGATTAAATTGTTGTAAACAGATATTATAACAATTGGTAGGTATATTAAAGGTGGAAAATTAATGTTGTAAAATTTAAAGTTTTAAACTAGTCGCCTGTTTCATGGTATACTCCAATTAGACCTGAGTTGCTATCATGGGTGTCGCTAGGTTTTTTAATTTTAGTTTATTTTAAAACTGAGACATGGGACCCATACCGAATTTATATCAGATGCTATTGGTAAAGAAAATTTTTATTTTGGAATTTGCGAAAAAAGTTGATTTTTGGTTGCCCCCCTATAAAAATCTATGTTTCAAAAGCGAATCCCTTATTTGTATTTTTTTCATAAATTTAATCTAACTGTATCGACAAATTTTTAATTTCGCAAAAATATCTGTCTTTTTCTGATAATTAGGGGCATCTGAAAATCTTGCATAAAAAATTGTAGACTGGAAATATTTTACATGGCAATAGTTTTTAAAAAATACGGATAATTTGATCCAATTTACGAAAAAAATAGAAATAGAGGATTTGCTTTTCAAACTTGGATTTTTAGGGGTGTCAAAAAAATCAACTGTTTTTTGCAAAGTCTAAAATAAAAAAATCTTTTCAAAAGTGTCCCTCTTAACATTATTATAAATATAAATTTGGTGTGGGTCCTATGTCCCACTTTTTAGATAAAATAGTTTGAAAATCCTGGCGACGCCCATGGTTGCTATGAAAACCTTTAAAGTAATTGTTAAATATCTGTCTATGTACTGATGTAATTTGTCGGATTTAAATTAAAAATTTTAAAATTAGTGTGCTTGTTTAGTAGTTACTTTGAATATTATAAAGTTAAAAAATGTCCAGAATTTTGTTTCTATAAAAATATTCGTTAATATATTAACTAAATGATGGCACAAGAGAATTTTAGTGCTCTCTTACCAGAAAAAAATGCTTTAATGTGCTAGACACTGTTTTTTTAACCGCAGAAGATAAAAGTATGTTCGGAAACTCGGCGTAAGACACAGCGCTCTGAGTAGCGCGTCCGCCTTGGCCGCTGTTTGGTACAGTCAATTGCTTAAACGGCTAAATAAAACCGGTGTCTGGCGCAATAAAGCGTTTATGTCTTTCATCGAAATCCAGCAACTATTCGTTTTATAGATATATATTGTAATTTACAAAAAAAGTACTCAAAATTTATAATTACTCATACATTTTTGAAAAATTACCATTTTAAAAACCATTTTGGGCAATTACTTTTAACCAAAGAAGCTCACAAAATGTGTTTAATAGATAGACTAAAATCCAATAGTCGATTTTTAGTGGCCCGCTTGAAGAATAGCTCTAAATAAATTAATTATTATCATTTATTTAAATAAAAACATTAAATTGTGCTGGTGTGATTTTTTAAAATATTTATAGTCTTATTTCCTTTGCAGACTAAACACTAAAGAGTCATATCTTTTAAAATTATAATTTGAAATGTATTATATAAAAATTTTAAAATCAATAAATTAAAATAAATTTAATTTTAAATTGACCTTCCCGGATGTTTAAAAGAAAAAGAAAAATAAACAATAGGTTTAATATTATGGGTTTAATTATTAAATATTACACATCAAACAACAAAACGACTGGTTCCCCAAATTCTGTTTAGGCATTGGCCAAGTAAATAAATATGGATGACAAAATTTCTAAACATGTTTTAAAATGGATCCGAAGAATTAGATTTAAAGAGAAGGGGACCAACTACCTGCTTGTTTAGAACCTAATCCTAAGCCAAAATGAATGGCTGACCTTGAATAATATAAAAGAAGTAGGCGGGACTAATAACGTAATGGTAAATGGGTTAATGTTATGGTTTGATGATTAAAATGGTGTTGTTAATTGTGTAGTATCGGGAAGTAGTCACGAACAATTAAGCGTTAAAAAAATATTGGAAATTAATTAAAACAAAGATGTAAGTGGAGCATGTTCCGCAATAGCGTTACAAGTTAGATCAAACAGGAAAATTTTGCGTAAGTTTAACAGGTTTAAAAGGTCAAATTAATAACACCAAAAGATTCTTTTTAATGCTCATGCAAATTCTTAAATAAACAATTCTGCCGAGGAGTAAATAACTTTTATTTTAAGAAATTGAACAAAATTGTATAACTAAAGCTGGATTTATAGATTGACGTTTCTGCAGTGGCGGCGCCAGGGGTGTGCGCGGTGTGGTGAGCACCCAACCTTAATTGCTCTCGCAACCTGCTAATTGAACGCAAAAAGTCATGTTCAAAACAACATTCCATTTATATAAATTATTTAGTCGGCTCATATTTA
Source organism: Listronotus bonariensis (assembly GCA_014170235.1). NCBI lineage: Eukaryota > Metazoa > Arthropoda > Insecta > Coleoptera > Curculionidae > Listronotus > Listronotus bonariensis. The sequence goes on from JACEGR010004913.1 coordinate 27,330, forward strand.
CGTAACCCGAATTATGGAATTTTTAAATAAATGATCTATGATCGCAAAATTAAAAATTACCAGTAATTTGCGCTATGTCATTAGAAACGGATTTTAGTCTAAAATTTAAATATAAAATAGAATATCCTAATAAAATGTTTAAAAAATTCCATTTTTTTCCCTCAGTTATGTGTGCCTATTTAAAATTTAAATGATCAAATATACATTATTAATTAACAAAATAAAATACAGTGATGATATTAAAATAGTTACCACTGTGACTTTTGAATTAAACTTTTTTTTCAAATAGAAATGGAAATTATATAGAACCTCGTTTTAAAGACCCTTTAATTATCTACTTAACGCCACTTTGTTTTTGAAAATCGGCCCAGCCGTTCCACACTTAAAACCGTTTAAAATTTGGCTTAAATACCCTCTTTCCATTAAAAAAAAAAGTTGCTAGTGACTTCTAAACCAAAATTATTTTTAGGTCAAAGAGTAGTTTAAGTGACACCCTTTTACCTAAATTTCACCCGATCTCAATAACTTGTCCCATTTAAAAGATAAAGGGAGACTTTTTAAGATTCTCATTGTAGGTATATATCACTAAAGGTGGTAGTAAGATATTTTTCGTTTACGCAGCCTACTAAGCAAACAGTTTTCTCGAAAACCGTTTTTTTATTAAAAAAGTGCAAAAAACCAAATATTTGAATTTTTTGTGGCCAGCTAGTGTAGCTTAACTTTTAAAATTGATCTTACAAATAAAATTTTGGTCATCAACAGGCTTTACCCCCATTAATACCCCCTATGGTGGAAGAATCTTTAATAAATTAATGGGTTTTTAACCAGGGGCGGTCATAGGGGGGCATGGATGCGACATCCTTTCAATTTTATTGTGTTTCATACATGTCTAATGGCAAATTTTATTAAGGTTCCCATCCCCCAAGGTTGGTCCGAGGGGTGAGGCTGATGATGGAATTGAAGAGTGAGGACCTTTTCAAATACGTGGAAAGGATGTTTTGTGTAATTTTGTAAAAAGAATGAAAGATGAAAACAATAAAAAGAGGTTAGAGCCATTTTTTTTCTTTTTGCTCTTGAAAAAATTAACCTCCTTTAGAAATTTTTGTTTTTGCCACCTCACACACTTTTCCTTGGCCCGTGGCCCCCCTCAGTAAGTCGATATGACCGCCCCTGTTTTTAACCTTCTTTAGGACATAAAATAAATACAACTTTTTAACCGATAGGAATGTGCAAATTTTCGTGAAATTTGATGCAAAAATGTTGCCACAGTTTTTTACCCAATTTGCGATGATTGCAGGTTGAAGGGCGTTTAAATTTATGTGACGTTAAAAATGAGCTTCTAAAGTATTTGTACTAAATTTTTAAACCGCCTTGTATTCATATAATAACAATATTGCACTGCACATTTTACTGCCCACCCTCTAAATTTCTCTGCCGGATATCGCCCAACTTTAAAAAATGCTAGCGCTGCCACTGCCTTTCTGTTTCCGTTTTTTGTCAATATATATTTTCTGTTTACCGTTTTTATATGCCATATCAGAAACCGAAACGTCAAACGGCGATCGGTGATGAAAACGTCGATCTATAAATTTAGATTTACTATTGTTGAGAATTCAATTTTATGTCAAAAGTTGATTTTAAAGAATTAAAATAAAAACAAATATTTTTTGTTAAAATTATTATATGACGCATTAAATAATTCTGAGGAAGAGGAAGCAAAATTTAAAAATTAGGTATTTTTAAAATTCGCTCTCTCCCATGTCGTATATTTAAGTGTTAATGCGTACCAAATAAAAATGCAATTTTTTTACTATAATGCTTTAAATTTTGATATGTAAATAATTTTTTTAAATATTTGCTACACAATTTTGTTCTATTTTAAAAAATACGTACTACTTTATTCTTGACCTTTTCTTTTTTATTATAACTCCCCTGTAGAGTTACCAATCGGATTAAATGGTTGTATTTCTTAGTTTTGAATTATGAGACTAGTTTTCCCAATATGCCATCTCAAAAATTAAAAGTAGGTCCATTGTTCTTTAACCTGCGACACACTGTAAATAGATACATAAAAACATAACTTTAAGTAAGGCCAGTAATTTTTTTACAAAATGGTAAAAGGTAACATAGACTTGTCCACAAATGTATAACTTAATTCGGAAGTTTCTATTTAAAATATTAAGAACATTTCTAGTTACAATAATAATTAAAGTCCATTAAGTGTGCAACAAATCGACAACTTTTTAATTTGCAATTTCTCATAAACGTTATTATTTTTTAAAAAGTTTGTGCATGATCCTAAACTAAATAAGCAGTGGTCCAAGGTTATACAGGGTAAACCAAAAAATCTAAAAACTGCTTAAGAGTAAAGTACCCTTATTAAAAAAAGTAACAAAATGGTAAATAAAAAAGTTATTTGAAATTAAGAGTTAGGCGGAAATACCAAGTCAAGGCCTTTATTTTTTTTGTCGCAAAATTTAAAATTACGTAAGTATCACACGTATTTTTAATTGATGGTAGTTATATGGGTAAACACAAAAAAATTTACTTAAAACCCCTAAGAACCAAAAAAAATTTTCAACAAGTAACTAGAGAACTAACAATCGACGTTTTGGTGGCAAGTCTGCCACCGTTGTCAAGATTAAATTAAATTAAAATAAAAAAATTAAAAATTAACTATTTTCTTGGGTTTAAAATTTTAAAAAATTTAATGAAAATAAAAAATTTAAAAATTAACTTTTTTACGTTTAAAACTTGTGTGTTTTACATTTACACTTCCCCTAACTTTTATTTTTATCGTACAAAATAAATAAAACGATTAATTTGGTGGGAAAATTCTTTAGTTTTTAAATCGGCAATAAGGTTTTTTATCTCTTAAGATATACAGGGTACGACAAAAGTATGTTTTTTTTACACAACACCGTATCTTAATATTATTTCACCGTTAAAAAATCTTTCAAAAACCTTAAAAAAGATATCACATTTCATATACCTATCACAATTAGTTTTAAAAATATGGTCATGCAAATCCGAAGAATAATTTTTAATTCCCATTAGAAACGTAATAAAGGTACATCCCCTTAACTTTTTTATTTTTTAATGTATTAAAGAAATAAAAACAACATTTTGTTAAAATGATTCTGTAGTATCTGTATCTTTCATGATAATTATTTTTTTCTGTTAAGATACACAGAGTAGATACGACAAATATTAGGATTTTTTTAATGAAAGCACCTGTATATTAAATCACCATTTGAAAGATAATTTAAAAAGCTTTATAAAAATACAATATTTTATGGGTCCATTATTATTGGTTTTGGAAATATAGCCAAAATTATTGGGCAATTATTGCCATAATATATCCTAAACCTACCTATGTACATTATTAAAATTTATACTTATTCTGTAGATTTGCACTTGCACCATATTTCCGAAACTAATGAAGATAGATATATCAAATGTAGTATTTTTTAAAGCTCTTTAAAATATTTTTTTATGAGTGATAAAATATACAGGGTGTTTCTTTTAAAAATCATACTTTCTGTCCTACCCTGTATATTTTAAGAAATATTAAAAATCTAATTATTGATTCAGCAACAACAGAATTAATCCAACAAACTGATATAATTATTTATTTTGTAAGTTAAACATTAAAAAATTAGGAGGGGTGTAAATTTATAACTTGACATGCACACGGGGCGGAGGAAATTACGACACCAAGCAGGTATAGTGACTAAAATTTAATGGCAATTTTTGACACCAGATACAAAAGTCCACTTTTATCTTACAGGTATATTTGACACCAAATAAATACGGAATACTGCCGAAATAAAATACCAAAATTAATAGATGATTTATTTATTTTTATAGACCTAGATAGCACACATAGGGACAACCACATTCCTCTAGAGTGCTTATATTATGTTATTATTAAATGAAATAATAATATACCATATTTTATTTTTGGTACCCTAAAGGTGGGAATAGAATTCTTAAGTAGATTTATAAAGTGTGTATTAGCAACGATCTATTCACAACAAGATATTACACCTCCAATAGCCCCCGTATAACCACTTAAAAGCCGATTTTTTCGTAATGGGCACCAGTTGGCGCTGGGGTCAAATCTTGTAGTTACACGCGGACAACGCTGTATGGCGCTGAAATTGCTCCTTTGGGGCTTGGGCGAAACCTCGAAAACAGATGTCACCATTGTTTTACCTAGTATCCAAAACGGCCGCAAGATGATGCCATAATACATTTATGAGCGTCGTCTCAAATTATTTATTAATTTAATGTTAATTTTATACTACGTACACAGTATGTACCTACCCAAATAAATCTAATGTAAATATTGCCGAATATAACTTATAAATGATAAAACTATAACTACTGAACAATATTTGTATATGTTTTTGTTGGAAAACTAAAAATTATTTAATGTATGCCATAATATTATTATCCTTACATAGTATAAAATGAAAGTCCCTTTTTCGGTCTGTCTGTATGTATGCTTAGATCTTTAAAACTACTTAACGGATTTTGATGCGATTTTTTTTAAATAGATAGAGTGATTCAAGAGGAAGGTTTATGTATATAATATTATCCAAGAAAACATATACAGAGTGTTTAAAAAAATTGTTTATATTTAAAATTTGATATTGGTTTTACTATTCGTACCGAATTTTGATGCAGTCTTTTTAAATAGATAGAGTGATTCAAGAGAAAGGTTTATATGTATTATAATATCCAAAAAAACATATACAGAGTGTTTAAAAAAGTGATTTATATTTTAAATTTGATATTGACGTTACTATTTTCAACGGATTTTAATGCGTTTTTTAAATAGATAGAGTGATTCAAAGGGAAGGTTTATATGTATGATAATATCCAAAAAACAACATATACAGGGTGTTTAAAAATAGTTTACAATTAAAATTCAATATTACTGAAAGGATTTTGATGTGTGGTTCTTTTTAATAGATAGAGTAATTTAAAAGAAAGGGTCATAGGTACAATAATACAAAAACATATACAGAGGGTTTAAAAAATTGTTTGAATTTAAAATTCGATATTACTCAACGGATTTTGATGTGGTTTCATTTTAATAGATAGAGGGTTTTAAAACGAAGGTTTAAATGTATAATAATATAAAAAAAAAAATATGCGTGTTAAAAAAATAATTTACATTTAAAAATTGATATTACCAAAGACAATTATAGTTTAATTATTAATTACTTAACGGATTTTGATGCGGTTTTTTAATATATAGATATAGGGATTCAAGAGAAGGTTTAACTGACTACATGTATAAAGCAAAGTCGCTTCCCCCGTCTGTATGTATGTATGCTTAGATCTTTTAAACTAACCAACGGATTTTAATGCAGTTTTTTAATTAATAAAAAGAGTGATTTAAGAGAAAGGTTTTTATATGCATAATTAGTTTTGGTTAAATCTAAATCTGGTTAGATAAAATTTAATGCGTCCGAAGCCGCGGGTATTATATTGTAAAGAGGATAAGTTTGTAACTACCTGTATGAGCCTCGGTAGTCCAGTGTAGAATAAAACTATCAAGTAATGCCAAATAAGGAAATGTTACAAGTTGTTTATATTTAAAATTTAACATTGACGTTACTATTCTTAAGGGATTTTGTAGCGTTTTTTTAGATACAGTGTTTTAAAAGGCGGGTTTGTATGCATAATAATATAAAAAAAACATATACAGAGTGATTAAAAAAATAGTTTAAATTTAAAAATTGATATTACCCAACGAATTTTAATGCGTTTTTTTTTAATAGAGTGATTTAAGAGGAATGTTTATATGTAAATAATATTAAAAAAAACATAAACAGAGTGTTTAAAATATAGTTTATATTTAAAATTTAATATTAGTTTTACTTTTCCTAACGGATTTTGATGCAGTTTTTTTTAATAGATAGAGTGATTCCAGAGAAAGGTTTATATTGTAATGTAGCTTTTAAATACATACGGCCCCCTAGGGGTAGCCCGTACAGGCTAAACTTAACCTTTACCTTTCTTCTTGACTTCACCTCTACTACCCACTACCTATCTAATCTTCCTAATTTCTTCTTCCCCTTGCTATTGGGTAACTTTATGTTTATATACAAAGTTTTTGGTGACTTGGCACGTTGTTGACCGTGAACGTTAATTTTTAATGACCCAAGTCAAAATTTCTTGCTTAGTGGTTCAAACCGTATTCGAAAATACGATATAAATATGAGAATCAAGAAAATTTATGTTTTCAAACCGTTGCGCTAAGTTATTAGGTTATGATTATGATTTTTGATTTTTAGGGTTAATATGTACTTTTGTTTACACCGAAAATAAACATTTTTCACTTGACACGGCCACGTTAAGAGTTTACGAAAAATTACCGAAACAAAGATTTTAATGAGTACGATACATACGCCCGCCCGACAAAGATAGCTATATTGTTTTTAAACCATTGTCCGGGATGTATTCAAACACGGTTAAATACGCGACGTACATGACGTCACCGTTTAACAAGAAAATCATCAATTTTAGGCGAAGAACCAATTCTAAAACGGTATTTACTAATCGGTTATGTTGACGTTTAAACAATATGTATTATACGTCAAAGTTGTCACTAATTATTACCGCGGTGATAATTGGTTGAACGCCTAAAATTGCTGAAAGTAAAGTTTTTAAAATATTTTAAACCGTCTTAACAACAAAAAATGGCTCTAGAAACAGTTATTGTTTCTTTGAAAAAAAACCGACACCTTTTGAATGTGCATTTTCAATATCAAAATAATTAAATAAAAACTGCATATCACCCCATACAGGGTGTTCACAATATGTATAATAATATCCAAAAAACATAAACAGAGTGTTTAAAATGGTTTATATTTAAAATTTGATATTGAAGTTACTATTCTCAACGAATTTTAATGCGTTTTTTAAATAAATAGATGAGTGATTTAAACGTACGGTTTATATGTACAATAATATAAAAAAACATATACAAAGTGTTAAAAAAATAGTATACATTTAAGTTGTTCCGGTTTAGCCAGAAAAGACTCTTTCTTTCTTATTTTAAATGGGATACCCGGTATATTATTACTCATTTAAATAAAACAGAATTAATGAAAATAAAATATTGACTGTGTGTTATCAAATTGTTGGTAAAAAAATGCTCTTTTGAGCTATTATAGTGAACCACCCTCAATCCATTTGAAAAAACTGACTTAGGACCATTAGTACGATTTTGCAAATTTTAGACTACTCTGTACAGGCCATAAAAGCAAAAAATAGTCGCATCCATTTTTCCGTGACTCTTTGATCTTCGTAAACAAGTTTTTACAATAGTAGAATTAACGGACGTGCTATTAAGTTATTATTCAAAAAAATCGGATTTTTTCCGATTAAAACATAAAACGCGACCTTACTAAACCTTCTTTAGATGTCAGCACCAGTCAGGGGTGAAAACCACCTTCCCAAGAGCCAACCTAACAACCCTTAAAGAAAAATTTGATGTAAAACATACAAGGTCTAAAACAACCAGAGTCTCTTCAGCCGGCATAAACACCACCCCGAAGGAGATAAACTATCCCATTTCATAGACGCGCTTGGAACAAACACCTAAATGTGAAATCTAAAAAAATACCAGGTGAACGAGTAAGAAATGCCGAAAAGGGCACATGTATCACACCTACAGAAAAAAACCTTGCATCCAAACCTCGAAAAGTGTAAAATCCCTGCCATTGCCGCAAAACAGTAACCATCAAACGCGGCTGATTTCCAAGAAATAAGCATATTAGAAATCCTTCACGGGTATAGCTAGAACTTAAGTTGGGTAAAAGTTATGTTAAGTTTACTTAGTTTACTTCTCAATATACTACATACTAGCCGTGTCCACTTCACTGGACGTTAATTATATTTTTCGCTGACTTCATATACATATGCCATTTTTTTCTTATCTTTTGTTCAATCATTATGAAAATATAGCCTCTTCTCCTATTGCACTCCTGAATTAGTGCTTCCGAAGATTAGAGCCCTTACAAACATCAAACAAATTACAAACTTTAGAATACTAGAAGACATTCTTATCTATTTGGAAATAATTGCGTTTACACTCAAAAAGTTTACCTTTTTGACCCTCAGACGGTCAATATTAGTAAAGCAATATGTTTGAGGCAATATGATTGAAGCATAATATTATTGATACATGGAGGATGTTAAAAGAGTTTTCCCCACTTTATCTTTTAAATAAGACAAGATATTAAAATCGGGTAAAATTTGGGTAAAAGGGTGTCACTTAAAATACTCTTTGCCATAACAATAATTTTGGTAACGTGGCCTAGTGCCAAGGGGCACTAGCAACTTTTTTCAAATTTAAAGAAAAAAACATTTTTGAAATACAATAAAAAAATTGACCAGTGTCGTCCATAAGGGGTTTAGGGTAGATATTTTTTAAGAAAAAAATGGTACGTCACTACATTTTTAAAAATATTAATCTTGTTTTAAATCCTCGTTCTGCTTAGAAAAAATTTGGTCTTTTGACTTTTTTTGTTTGATATAAGGTTTTGCAATAAAAAAATTAAAACCATTTTTTGTCATGGTCATTTTTCGAATTGGCAATATCAAATTTTCCAGTAAAAACATTCCTTGCGTTTTATTCTTTAATTAGATGGGTAGTTATTTGACCATGCCGATAATCGGTTTTAATTTATTTATACGAAAACCGATACGTCATACAAAAAAAAAATAAAGAAACCAAATTTGTTCCAAACAAAACGAGGATTCAAAAAAAAATTCAGTAGAGGACTATTTTTTCTTAAAAATATTTACCCTAAACCCCTTATGGACGACACTGGTTAAATTTTATTTTTTCTTGTATATCAAAAATGTCAACTATAGTAATGCATAGGCGACGTCTTCCAATTTTTTAAATATCTAAATTGATGTAAAGTTATATTAGAAAAACGATAATTTTTTACAAATTTGAATATCCCGTAGCTCAAAAACCAAGACATTTAGGATATATGTTCATTTGTTTTTTCTTATTTTTCATCGAAGAATCACCCCTTAAGGCTTATCGGTTGAGTTATTGGACACCCTGTTTATGTATACTTTAATCATATACATAAGTAAGAAAAAATAATACCAATAGTAATACCATAAATTATAAATAGGTAAAAAATAAAAAATGATTTCTAGGGCAAAATAAGCTGATTGTTCTGAAAGCCTGCGACTGTTATCTTGTTTTGAGTGGACGAGGAAAGCTTGTTAATCATGATAGACAAGCTAATGAATTAAACGTATTCCTAAGTATATAATACTGTATAGTTAAAAATACAGATATTATGTCTTCCTTGTAATAAAAAAAAAAATGTATATTTTGCTTAAAAAGTATTAAAGCTTAGACAAATTTATATCCGATTTCAGTCGTGTCTAGGAACTTTAATAGTCGCGGTATAACTAAACCTTGTGTGCGACTTGCGTTGTCGATTTATTGAGCAGTAGCTGTTACTAAGCAGGCAATCTGACGCTGCCGTTTCGGTCTAGCCCAATCAACAGCCGCAATGCTTTAAGTGTCAACACTAACCAGAATAAACTGCATATTTTTTCCCAATGGGTTAAAAGTAGTTGAATTTAATTATAGTTAAATTAGCGCGAAATTCTGGTTGAACGAACATAACAAATGGTTAAGAGCGAACGTCACGGTGAGATGAACTTGAAATCAAAACCACGTTTTTACAACGAAGGCACGTTATGGCAACAGCGTATAATTCAGCCAGCAATCGTGCCTGCTCGAGTAATTTCGTAATGTTCGTTGGCGTTTAACCTTGAAAGAGAAAGTGTCAAAACAATTTTATTTTACAATTTATAATAATTCGCAGTTAAGTTGGTTGGCGCGCTATCCGGCCGAGCGCATAAAAATAACTTGTCTTTACTACCTATCACTATATAGTTTAAAATAAAGTCCCTTTTTCTGTCTGTATGTATGCTAAAATATTTAAAAGTGTTTAACGAATTTTGATGCGGTTTTTTAAATGGATAGAGTGATTCAAGAGAAAGTTCTATATGTATAATAATACAAAAAAACATATACAGAGTGTTTAAAAAAATAGTTTTTATTTAAAATTTGATATTGACGTTACTATTCTCAACGAATTTTGATGCGGTTTTTTTTAATAGATAGATTAATTCAGAGGAAATTTTATATGCATACTAATATCCAAAAATATATATACAGAGTGTTTTAAAAATAGTTTACATTTAAAATTCGATATTACTCAACGGATGTTAATGCGGATTTTTTTTAATAGATAAATTGATTTAAGAAAAAGGTTTATTTGTATAATAATACCCTAAAAATGTATACAGTGTGTTTATAAAAATAGTTTATATTTAAAATTCGATATTGATCCTACTATTCTCAACAGATCTTGATGCGTTTTTTTCTATAGATAGAGTGATTCAAGAGAAAGGTTTATATATATAATAATATCTAAAAAAACATATACAGAGTGTTTAAAGGAATTAGTTTACATTTAAAATCCGATATTACTCAACGGATTTTGATGTGTTTTTTTAATTGGATAGAGTGATTTAAAGAAAGGCTTATATGTATAATACTATCCAAAAAAACATATACAGAGTGTTTAAAAATAGTTTATATTTAAAATTTGATATTGACCTTACTATTCTCAACAGATCTTGATGCGGCTTTTTTCTATAGATAGAGTGATTCAAGAAAAAAGGTTTATATGTATAATAATATCTAAAAGAAACATATACAAAGTGTTTTAAAAAATAGTTTACATTTAAAATCGATATTGACGTTACTATTACAATTAAAAAAAGTGTTTATAGGAATTGTGTACAGCTAGCTATGGTTTATAATAAAATATAGAATTGCCATACAGGGTGGGTCAACAAGATGTTATATTAAAAAAACCCTTAAAACTAAAATGCATTTTAACTACGGTATTGATACCATCTAGAAATTTACAAAATTGCTTAAATTTTAAGATTTACAAATAAGTTATTAGTTTAAAAAAATATTATACAGAAAGTATCAATTTTTTATTAGGTTTCTTACCACTATTCAACGGATTTTGATGCGTTTTTTTAAATTAATGAAGTTATTTAAGATGACGGTCTTCGTTAATATGTATACAGTGCATTTCTTTAATGTTCCCCCCTTTATTTTTTGATCGAATTAATTTTAAAAAGTTAAACTTTAAAATATAAAATTGATGCATAAATACTATATTTTCGAAGATTCGAATACCAGAAAAGAAAAAAACAACCAATAATTAAAAAATTTGAGGAGCAAAAACGTCGTCACCTCATTTTTCCCTACTTTTTGTTTCCTCTTGGTAGTCTACTCCTGTCAATTTTGGTATTCGAATACTGCTTACACATTCCGGTATTCGAATACTCAAAAAAGTATTCGTCGAATACCTACTTTAAAACTATTCAAATACAGAATCCCGAATACTAACCAAAAAAGTATTTTGCCGAATACCGAATACCAAACACTCAGATGTATTCGAATACTATTCGAATACCGGCAAAATGTATTCTGAATTCTATTCAGAATACTGAGTATTCGAATACGACCCAACTCTGTCAGTATTTATAAATACTCGGTATTTATCTTTTTTCTTACTTCTTGAATATTCACTATTTGAATACTTTTTTACAATAGTAATCGAATACCGAATTTCAGTATTCGACCCAACTCTGCTAAGACCCTCTTTCCATTTATTTTTTTGTATAGCGCCCAACTCTCAGTTTGACATTTATATCTATCATTTTTTGTTTAAAATTTGGTTTATGTTGTCTTACTAAAGAAATTTTCATAAAAAAATATCAAATAATTCAAAAGTTAGGAGGGGAGGCACGGACGTATATAATGCTTTTTTATGGGAGGGTTCTGAGTGCCAAAAATTAAAAATTAAAAATTGCTCACTTTTGAAACCCATCTATTTTACTATACGTTCTCTTTCCTTCTTCTCGTTAACTAAGGGGAAGGTTCACATTACCATTAAAAACATTAAAAATAGCACTTTTCCATACAAATCTCTCTTCTTACAATGCTAGGGGGTGTTCAACCCCCTCCCCTTATCTACGAGGGTCCTGGACTTTAAATACGCATTGCATGTTTATTAGGTTTTTAAAAAATAATAAAACTGGAACTGTTAAAGACTTTACTATTTACTACCTAATTTAAGTTTAAAATGCTTTTAGATTATCCAACATACCCAATAATTTACTGGATATCTGGTTTTAAAATAAGAAAAAAACATTTGTTATAAACTCTCTTACATCCTCAATTTAGTTTTTCTTCTTAAACATTTTTCACATGAGAGAAAAAGTATTTAAAAATATTACATTTTTAATTCACTTTTATCAACGATTTATTTTACAGCAGCACATGCATCCAGGTTATATCTATGCTTTTATTTAAAGAAAGTATATCCTTAAGTTGATCCTTGATCCAATAATAAAAAAAGAAATAAAACTATAAATTTTAAAATCCTAAATTTGAAAATTAAATATTTCAATGTTTACCCTCCTCACGTAATCCGATTCTCAATACAATTTTCTAACCCCTCACCGACAACGGCACAATACTACGCATTAAACTATAGTAAATAAAAGTACGGTTTCGAGCATCGTGACATGTAGCAAACCGCTGACGCAAACCCCAGAGCCATTCAAATTACTAGCAACCCTAGTCGTAACTTCCTCAGGCAAAAGTTCTGACGCTTGCATCGGCGGTTAGTAAACTGCCGCGCCGCTCGAATCATACCCAATACCCAAACACCGACGACAAAATATCGACCAGCCTAACATCGATGTTATGATACCACCGATGAACATCGCGCATCCCTGATCGTAATTCCTGAAATCAATATTTTTACGTTTCAATATTTTATTGCTAATAACCCATTTAAGTCTGTTTGTTAAAACTTATTATTTTAAATTAAGTATTTAACAAAACCAATTTTCTTTACTCCGCCACTGTACATACATATCGTTTAATAAAATCGTGATTAAGTAGGTTTCTGTAACGTTATTCTGAAAACTCTATTTTTATTTTGTTATTACATTATATTTTATGAGGGCAGCACCGCCTAGAGGCAGCTAAATTAAGCAGTGTTGGCAAAACTATCAGATTTTTAGCATTTAACAGACTTTACTGAATAATTAAAAGGAAAAAATACTTGGGCAAAAGCACATTTTAGAATAATTTAAATTAAGCAATTTTAAAATATAAATTATTCTGGAAGTCGTGAGATACAGTGCCGTACCTATGATATAATAAGAAAATAGTTTAGAATATTTCGTCGTCCTTACAGACTTTAAGGTTTAAAATATGGCAGCAAGGGTTTACCGCGAAACTTTGGATGTTATAGAAATTTGACCGGTGAATCATCTTGTTGTGAATTGATCATTGGTATTAGTCTTGGGTTTAATTAAGGAATTAAAAAAGGCTTTGCTTACCAGAACTAACCATGAGTGAAATAGTAACATTATGTTATTATTTTGTGGTATTTTCGTAATTCCCTAAAACTGTTTTATTTATCCTGTCGGGCGTCGTACCTACCTGCTTTACGGCGCGGTGTCGAGATTTCTTCTAACATAATTTAACCCTTCGATTACCCCAGGTACAAACACAAACATAATTTAGTGTCGAAAGTTCGCCCGCCGGACACACGGTACATGCGGCATAGTATTCTGTGACAGTGTTGGATTTACCAGCAGGCTGAGTAGGCTTGGTAGGCTGGAGCCTATGACGGCAAATTTTCAGGGGGCGGCAGATTGACTTTATAAATTGTTTATTTCGATTTAGAATTCTCAGAAAAAATGTGTTTCGAAAAGGAAGGACCTTTTTTTTGCTGCTTTTCACAAATTTTCCCCAACCAAGAAATTAGGGGCGGAAAAAATAATAGCCTATGGGCGGAAATATGTAAATTTGCCACTGTTCTGTGACTTGGACCAAATTGGTCCTTCCTTGCATGTCTGGCAACTATCTCAAAGTTTTTTTTTTTAAGTGAAACCGCACCGTTTTACTTCCACTACTAGTGATGATATTTTAACTTTATGTTAGTTGTTATATTATTTTTATTTTTATTTTTATTTATTTATATGTATCGTTGTAAACCACTTTTGACGTTGCTTTGTGATGTTTGAATCATTTGGTTGGCAATAAAAGTTATTATTATTATTATTATTATTATTATTATTATAACAACAGTTTAGAATACTTACATCAATAATTAATTATGCTGTCAATTTATTATCTGGTAGGTAAAATAAAAATGTTTCTACCAAAATACCGTTAAAACGGTTAATATGCAAAAAAATAACAATCACTGACGCACAATGCTAATTAAAAACGTTTTTATATTGATTAATATAAAGATAAGACTAAAAAAGGCTTTAGCACTGTAATAAATTCTGCCTAACAACATTTTAGATTTTAATTAATAACGCAAAAGAATAAGTAATATAAAACAATTTAAAACGAAACTTCGCCTAGGTAGAAATAGTTGCTTACACTGCCCCGCCCTCATCAGGTCATATCTTGGTAATTATATTTCTGTACAAGCCTGGTAATTGGCAGACCGTAGCTGACTATAATAAAGTAGCTATATTAAAATAAAAGTCTAATTATTTAACTATTCGCATATGCATTTAAATTTTCACGCATGTGCCACTTAATTTCAAGTCGAACAGCAGCAGTTAAGGCAGGTCGGAAATCAACGGGTTCAATCGAAAGCAAAAAAAACAGTTGAATAACACGTAATGGCTGTTCGGGTAGGTCAGTGACAGCAGCCATCGCCCGTCTTCTTCTTTTCTTAATCGAACCCTATTCTTTCGTACGGCCTGCTGCTGGTTTGAGCCAGCAGGCGACGTTTTACCGAAATTGTTTTTAGCAGTCTCGTTCTTTTACTGATGGCTTTAATCGGCAGGATATTTTACACCGATGCCAGATTGTCTTTTTACCTGAGTAGCACATATAAGACATGTAGGTACAAATGTATAGGGTATCGCCGAAACTTAAAGAGATAGAACAAATCTGATTGCGCAATCTTGATTTTAATTGCTTAAACAAATTCAATAGTAATCTTCTAATATCAAGCGAGTTACAAGTGCCTGACCAAATTGACAAAATTTGAAAATCACTCTGTATCTCCAAAACGAATTAAGTTAGCCATGACTTACTTTCACCATTGAATTTGTTTTAAAAATTGAAATCGAAATAAGGCAATCAGATTTGTTCTTTCTCTTTTAAGGTGCTCGCCCACTTAGACGAAGCGTCGCGTCAAGAGAAAATTCGCCGAGTTGCTTTACATGTAATTAAATGGAACCCGCCAATATAAGCGGCGCGGTCAACGAAAAGCGCCACCCTGTACATGTTATCAGCAATTTGTATAAATAAGGTGTAATGTATCCAGGGTTTTCCAAATGAAGTGTTCGCCATTAGTAACTCTATTATTAGCCAAAATTGAAATTGTTTAAATCAGTAAACTAGAAGAATTTTAATGCTCTTTAAAGTTAAAAATACAAAAAAAAACAATTGACAATCGTGTTTTTAATTTACGGAGTAAGATAGTATTTTTAAAATTTAACACCTTGTATATTTGATCACCAGTTGAAGAACTCATCCCAGAGCTAAAAAAAAAAACACACAAGATTTTTAATACTTTTGTACTAGTAATTAGTAAGTATTACCAGCCAAATCCAAAAATTAAATTAATTGGCCGTTACACCTACAGGTCTAATTGTAAGCTATAAGCACTAAGCTAAAGCTGGTTTTACACTTATCAAACTTCTTGTCAAATAAGTTGCACCAAGTTTGCCTTGAAAAAATTTGAAATTTGACAGTTTAAAACAGAAAATTAAATGTCAAGGAAATTCAAAATCGCCTTGTTAAATTTAAAGGATTAGAACACATCCTATTTTTTTTCAAATATTTGACGCAAAAGTACCAACCTAATGGATATAAAATTGACAGATGTTTATAACAAGGTTGGAATGTGCTTATTATTAAGGTTAATTAATAAAATATGTATGTCTACATACATAGTACTACTATCATGTAGAGTAAAAAAAAACTTGCCATTATACAGGGTGTGTTAAAAATTTTGTGGTTATTTTTAAATTTAAATATAGCCTTGACCTAAATTGTTTGACCACCCTTTTGCAATACCTTTGGTTGAATGCCATATATGTAATTTAAAATAGTTATTTATCCGGTAAACAGATGGGTGAAGGTCGCTTCCTTTTCGCAGATAAAAAAATGTTTTCTGTTTTAAAGATTTAAAATTAACATTTTATCAGGAACCGTCTGGTTAGTATGGAAATTTTAGGGGGTTTGCTATTTAAAAATATTTATAAAGAAAAAAGATCAATGTGGAATCCTTCAATAAAGGACTTAGTAATGTGTTGTGAAAATGAAGCCCTTTTTTTCTCTTCAAAAAATTGTATACCTCCATTTTTTTCTTCTAGGAGCGGCCAATAATTTTTTGCATTTTGCACCAAAGCGCAAGTCACCCTAGGAACGGCTGAAGGTGGCGGCAACTTCTCTTTATGCACGGAGTGACAGAAGACCCAGGAACGGCACTGTTTGCATCACATAACCTGCAATAGAGATCTTCCATTTTGTTTAAACATTTTTCACTGGAGTATATTCAGCAATGCCCTCGCATCCACATCAACCTTACATGTTGCATCCTGGGCTTTTATTTTCAACCTAGGAAGTTAAAATTTTTGATGGAAAGGGTGTAAAATTTATCTTTTGTTTGCCTCTTTCTATTACATTTAAAAGTAGATAGGTAACTTAAAAAGAGAGAGAAGAATTTTCTCTTGGGGAGCCAGTTTCTTAAGTTCCTTGAGACATTCCAGCACCCCCAGATGATACCTAGGGCTGATTAATGCTCCAAGGGCTCCTTGAACGTCCGTAAGGATAACACAGCCACACTGAAAAAAGTTGCTGCTCCAAAAGACAGACCATGGTATCCTTATGTTTTTGGCGTTGTTGAATCTGAATTTGGGGTAGGCTTGACCCCGCATTAGGTCATGGTCAAGGTAATTTTAAGGTCAAATCATTAAAATTCATCGAAAATAGACGACAATCGTAGTATTTTCATGTCTTTGAAGTCACTGAATCCGAATCCGGGATCAGTTTTACCCTTCAAAGCATGTTCAAGGTTATTTCAAGGTCAAATCATCAAAGTTCATTGAAAATAGATCAAAATCGTGGTATCTTCAAGTTTTTAGAATCCGAAGTTAAATTGACCGACTCCATTTGGTTAAGGTCAAGGTTATATTAAGTATCTCTACGGTGCAAAGGCAAAAGAGTCTAATCTCAAAAATACCGTTTTGAGAAAGTCGGCATATTTTGTTTTATCCATTTTGATAATAGATTGTCTTGTTAACGTCCTAGCTTTAAAATCCCCCTAGAAACACCGTTTAAATATCAAGATGTAATTTTTTTTCACTTTAAAACAATGTAAAAACATGAAATGACCAATTTTGCGATTAGACTATTTTGCCTTTGAACGGTAGAATTCTTTATGTTTAAAAGGTCGCTGAATCCGAATCCGTGGTCAAATTGACCCAACAGGTTAAGATCAAGGTCATATTACGGTCAAATCATCAGAATTGATCTAAAATAGACCACAATTAAGATATCTTAGAGTTTTTTGGGTCAATAGCTTTAAAATTACCTTCAACGTGACCTAATGAAGTCAAACGGATTCCAGATTCAGAGTCAGCGACTCCAAAAATAAAAAGATACTACGATTGTGGTCTAATTTTGATAATTTATCCTTAAAATGACCATGACCATGACCTGTTGTGGTCAAACCGACCCCAAATTCGGTGGTGGTTTTGAAGCAGCAACTTTTTTTGTGTGGGGCTGTGTAATGATTGTATAAGTTGTGCGGAGCAATTTAAATTAGATAATAAAAAAGGTAACACTAAAAACCTAAAATCTCAAAAATAAAAAAAATACCATATATAAATTTCTTAAAAATAAAATCCTACAACACTGCTTGTTTCTGATAACCGTCACCCCTTCTTTAGACGGGCGATGAAACTGGCAGTCGTGACTAAAATGAGAATTGGAACATCCGTGGCTTTACGCTTGGTGGGCTGCTATTTTGCCATTTTTTGGTCTTTATGAGAGCTTTGACAATTTAGTTTAGATCGAGATTTTTCCCTGCGCCTTTTTTTACAAAACAGCTGTATTTTATTCTTAACATTACAAAATTTAAAAAAATTAAGAGTATAATAACTACACATGTTTTTTAACCCAATATTGGGTTAATAAGTTTATAGTTTACAACTAAACCAAGGTTCAAATTAACTAACGTAGCTAGGATTTTCAAACTATGTTATCGAAAAACTGAGACATAAAACTTACACCAAATATACTCTAGATCAGGGGTCACGACTACTTTTATTAGGGCCCTTTTTTTTAATAGCATGACCGTCGCGGTGCAGATAAAAAAATCACTATACCTGTATTTTTAAATGTGTGTAAATACAATATTAATAAATAAATTTGAACAAAAGGTAGTGTCCAGGGTTTTTACAAATTTAGTGAGAAAAATCACATTGACCACGTGAAAAAAAATGAAATTGCTTACTAAACCCCTTCCCTAACCCTATGATAGGTCAATGACTCTACGAAAACGACCCCTGAGTAAAACAGTTCCTTAAATTCACGACAAAGCAACACGTGCAGCACACGTGAATTAAAACGTGGCCAACGTGTATATCTTGGTGGTTCTTTTATAAACTTCGAAGTAATTCGGTTTAGTTTGGCATCCCAGTTGCAACAAGTTTTACGATCCCGGTGAATAGAGTTATTTATGTCGATAAAATTACTTTAAAATAATAAACAGAATAAGTTGTAAATTATAAACGACTAATGAATTGAATAATTAAACAAGGTGTCAAATCAAGGTTTAATTATACAGGGTGGCCCAGTTGCTCGAGGAAGTCCGTTATTTCTGTTGTTTAACGAGATGTGACTAAGAGTTTTATATAAAACGTGTAGGGTTTTTAAACGTTCCTAAAATATTTTAATATATACAGAGTATTCCCAAAAAAGCAAAAAAGTTATGACTATAAAGTTATTTTTGAAATTTTAACTCCTATTCTTCTTTACAGATTCGGATTCATCATGAAATTTTGCATATAGTACGTTCTTTTATTTTAACAATCGTGGCGATGTTGCCACGCTATTTATAATTTACCAAAACTTTCGTAGAAAACATATTACCCGAAAATTGGGTATAAACGAAAATAAATTAGATATTAATAATACTTAGCTGGGTGTTTTAACACACTAAGGGCCACAAAATAAATTTCTGTAAGCCAAATTCACTCGATCATATACAGGGTATTTCTTATAGCATGGCCAACATCTTAATATTTAAAATGATATATCCCAATTTTTTAAAATGAAACACCATGTATATTAGGCCATTTTTATATTTAAGGGATAAAGTAAGTTTTTTCAGCGATTTCTATGTGCCAAAAGTATAAGGATTTTTTAGATATCTAGGGTTTTTGAAAAATTCATTACAAATGTTTTTTTGATAAAGAAGAACTTTGGTATTTTAAATAGAACCTCCAGTATATTTGTTATTATTCTTAAAAATTCCATCTTTCCTTCTTAAAAAAATGTAACATAAGCTATTTATATTTCCAAAAAGAACGAATTTATCAACCTGCAAAAAATTGTCCTATTCCTAGCAAATAGCCATGGCAAATTTTTATTTCTGGATTTCCATGCACTGAAATTTTTCGATGTCAATAAATGCTTTATTTCTAAAAATACCATTGCTTATTTTACATTTTTTTGAAGGGAAAAGATAAAATTTTAAAGATATTGACAAATATACTCGTTGTTCCCGTTAAAATACCAAAGTTTCCTCTAATATACAGGGTGTTAATTTTAAACAAATTGAGATTTAGCATTTCAAATACTGAGATATTGGCCAAGCTATAAGAAATACCCTGTACAGGATATGGTAAATTTTTTTATAGGAATTTATTTTGTGATCCTTAGTGTGTTAATAAACCTAGCTAAGTATAATTAATAACTAATTTATTTCCGATTTTACCTAATTTCGGGTAACATGTTTTTATTGAAGTTTTAGTAAATTATAAATTAAAAAATATCGTACTATATGCAAAATTTTATGGTGAATTCGATTCCGTTATCAAAAATAGGTTACAATATACAAAAATAAAGTTTTTGGTCATAACTTTTTGGGACACTCTGTATACATTAAAATATTTTTAGAACATGCACGTATAAGAAACCTACAACTTCTATAAAAAACTTTTTGTCATATTCGGACAATTGGACCACTCTGTACATACTCTTGTTCGTGATCTGAGTACCTTTCCAGTGACGCATATAGAGCGCTCCCGAGTAGCTCAGGAGCGTTTTGTTCTACCTTATGGCGTTCCAGTGACGGAGTGTTATGCACCGGAACTACTCCGTTTTTCTTTCCCCTTGCCCCTCATGCACCAACCCCTCTTTTGGTTTTTGTGCTTCAAACGTGTTTTTTATGGTTAAGAATGGATTTTTTAAAATTATATATTTAAAATGGAATTAATATCGAAAAAGGATTATTATTATAAAGCCAAAAAAGGTTAAAAGAACGAAATTTTAAAATGTCCTTAAGTTATATATCTTTCCTTGTCTAGGGATGCGTTCCAGTGACTAACTTTTTATAGCAGATTAAGAGCTTCATGCCCTGGAGCGTGACGCACAAAAATTTTCGTCACTGGAAAGCTACTCTGGATCACTCATAGAGTATTTTTGTAATAGTTGAAAGATTTTTTTAATGGTATTGTTTGTTTTCGCTTCCAAAAATTATTTATAAAATTTGTACCTAATTTTTTCCTTATACAAACTGAAAGTTGTATTGCTGCATTTTTTACGATCCCGGTGAATAGAGTTATTTATATCGATAAAATTACTTTAAAATAATAAACAGAATGAGTTGTAAATTATAAACAAGTAATAAATGGAATGATTAAACAAGGTGTCAAGTCAAGGTTTAATTATATATACTCTTGTTCGTGATCTAGATCACTCAGAGAGCCTTTTTGTAATGACTGAAAGGTTTTTTTAATGGTATTGTTTGTTTTCTTTTGTTTCTTACCGTGTACACGGTAATAATTAAATACAAAACCCAATTGAGAAGGATGTTTTCTTTACTTATTTTAAATAAAAGGCTTAGACAAAAATACAGAATCATTCGAATTGAGTGTCTATCATTAGTAACATTATTATTATTTAGTCCAAATACATTTTTTTTAAATTGACAAACTAGTAGTATTACGTTCTTTAAAATTAAAGATTTAAAGAAATAACTGACTTCGTGTTTTCGAGTTAGAAAGTTAAATACCATTTCTTTCAATAGGACACCCCGTATATTTTATCAACATTCAAAACCTCTTTTAAAGAGATTAAAAAAATACTACTTTAATAATTTCGATAATATGGCCTTCCTCAGACGTTTAAGAGTAAAATAATAATTAAAATACTCAGTATATTGCATTACCATTACAAAGATATTTTATATATAAACTGCTGCTCAATTCAACTGCAACTGGAATTTTCTTTGGTAAATTTCAAATTCTTATTACTTTTAAATAAAATGCAATAGCAAAATGCGGCTTTCACCGTTTTGTAGGATAACTCTTTTGGAAAAAATGGCCAGTTCACTTTGTGTAAATTTTCTCTTGTTTTTATTCTACAGGGTGTAATAGAAAAGTCCGGTTTTTACAAAAACTTTGTCAAGAGCGACATTCTACAAAAAAATAGTTTTTAATTTTTAATTATATATTGTTATTCAGTAGACCATTTTGAAAAAACAAGTTTGTCAGATTTTTGATATCTGCTCAATTTTTTATGTTATAATTTTTTTTCAAAAAATTGATTTTTTTCATATTGTACTCCCTGTATTTAACAGTTCATCACAACGATTAATTTTTTAGATAATTTTAAATGTACATAAGTACCCTTTTAAAACTGTATTAGAATTTTATTTCTAAAAAATTATTAACGCGTCAGTAGCGTCGCAAATGTAACTAAATTGTATTTTGGTAAAATTTCAATTCCCAAAGTTTCTGTGAGCGCCACATATTCTGTATTTAAGATTTTAATTGTTTCTCTACAATTTTTAGAAACTACGGGCATTTATCTCGGGACGGTTTTTTACTTTTTTAAAAAAGTCATCAGTGGCGTAGATATAATTTTTCTTCTGAATGCTCTTTTTACTTGCCAGAGGATTATTGCATGGAAGTAATAATTTGTAATTCGGGTTATTTCAGGGCATTTATCGATTAGCTTAGAACAAACTAACATTTTTTTAAATCTTAGTAATTTAAAAAAATATAAAGGGTGTTTCGAAAAATTAAAGCTTCCACATTTGTATTTTTTTTTTAATAAAAAGCAGGGTGTGAATCCTCAGATGATTTTACGATGAAAGTTCAATTAAACTTATGTTCTGACGGTCCTAACTTTTGAGATACAGGGTGTGAAACTTAAAAAATATATACCTTTTTTATAATAACTGTGATACCACTCTACAAATTTTAATAAAATTTGGTACATAGCCACTATACATTGGGGGCATTTTTTAAAGTAAAATATTTGTATCTTTTTTTCAGTGGCGTTCGAGCAGGATTTAAATTAAATATTTTTAAAGAAAATCATTGTACGCCACTGCTTTTTTGAAACAAAACTCTCTTATCCAACTTTTAAAATTCTGTTTTAAGAACTTCCTGCCAACATCTTTGGTATATTCGTGAATCACTTAAGAGACTGTTGTAGATCCAGCTCACTAGTTGCATAGAGGTTTAGGTCATTATTATTATTATTATTCTCTAAAAGATCCAACACGACGTATCCCATGGCTCCGACCCCATAGGGCGTCGTGCGAAAGTCCATCCATATCGAAGACCACTCTTCGCGTCCGCTCGGTCAGTGATCTTCGGCCAAATTCGTTTGCCTCAGTAGACGAAGGGAACCAAGGACAACAGATTTCTGCATCTTCATCGCCAGTTGTTCGGGTGTATTTTGATATGCTGGAATGTACCTCATTTCCCTTAATACGTTATATTTCATGCCTCCTAAAACGCCAATTATCAGGACAACCAATCGCACGGTATACTCTGGATAAAGCCTCCGAAGTTCGCAATAGATCTTGAGATTTGGCTCATTTTTCCCGTTTTTTTATATCGATGTTAGTTTCCGCAGGTGCGGAGAACTCTATCACATACATGGTGTGATTTCTCTTATCAAGGAGAACGATGTCGGGTTTATTCGCTTGCATTTGATGCGTGGTTGGGAACGCATAGTTCCAGTATATGCGACAGTTGTCATTTTCCACTACTGCCTTCATGTCGCCGGGAGCAAACGGCAGTATTGCTGTTTCATCGATGCCGTAGTAATACCTGAGGTGACAGTAAAGTACCCGAAGAGCGTCATTATGCGGATGGATAAGAACTTAGCATTGGTAGCATGCACTTAACAAGCTGACAATAAGTGCATAAGGGTTTCGGGTTGCTTAACACTATTATTAGTATTTACGTTAATAATAATATTATTCTTTTTTGTAATATACAGCGTGTCTTCGGAAAATCTTACCAAACTTTTTAATTATTAAATTTACGAAAAAAAGTGCCTCCTCATATAAAAAGTCCTACTTAATGAGAAAATACATTTGCACAAAAATATGTGTATGTTAAACGTACGTGGTACCTTAAAAAAGACTTATTTCCAAATTAAAATAACAATATATTTCCCAACTACGGTAGGAAACTTTAAAGGGGGATTTGTTATGTAATTTTATGAAGAAAAGTTCCTATAAAGTTATGTCCGGTGTTGCTACGTTTCTGCAAAAATGGACAATACTAAAAAGTTTTATTTTTAGTTGCATCATAGGAAAAAAGTATAAAAACTACATAAAAAGCCAGTGGTGTACATTTTTTTTCAATAATGGTAGTGGTGCCCACCGAGACGCCAATAGACCCAATAAAGTCATTCTAATTAAAGCTTTACAAGCGGTTCATTACATCAGTTAAACAGACAAAACAACTTTATTTATTAATTAAGCAAATGAAAATATAAAGGTAGCATACCAAATTCGTCGGTCAAAAAAATAACGTAATAATAAATTTGCTTAAAAGTAAATGGAAATTGTAAGAATAATTTTTGTTTCAAAAGAAGCAGTGGAGTACTATGATTTTCTTTAAAAAATATTTAATTTAAATCCCGCTCGAACGCCACTGAAAGAAAGATACAAATATTTTACTTTTAAAAATGCCCCCTAATGTGTAGTGGCTGTGTACCACATTTTATTAAAATTTGTAGAGTGGTATCACAGTTATTATAAAAAAGATATATATTTTTTAAGTTTCACACCCTGTATCTCAAAAGTTAGGACAGTCAGAACATAAGTTTATTTGAACTTTCTTCGTAAAATCATCTAAGGATTCACACTCTGCTTTTCATTAAATAACAAAATACAAATGTGGAAGCTTTAATTTTTCGAAACACCCTGTATATTTGTTTCTAAATTTACTAAGATTTAAAAAAAATGTTGACGTTTGTTCTAAGCTAATCGATAAATGCCCTAAAATAACCCGAATTACAAATTATTACTTCCATGCAATAATCCTCTGGCAAGTAAGAAAGAGCATTCAGAAGAAAAATTATATCTACGCCACTGATGACTTTTTTAAAAAAGTAAAAAACCGTCCCGAGATAAATGTCCGCAGTTTCTAAAAATTGTGGAGGAACAATTAAAATCTTAAATACAGAATATGTGGTGCTCACAGAAACTTTGGGAATTGAAATTTTACCAAAATACAATTTAGTTACATTTGCGACGCTACTGACGCGTTAATAATTTTTTTAGAAATATAATTCTAATACAGTTTTCAAAGGGTACTTATGTACATTTAAAATTATCTAAAAAAATTAATAGCTGTGATGAACTGTTAAATACAGGGAGTACAATATGAAAAAAATAATTTTTGAAAAAAAAATTATAACATAAAAAATTGAGCAGATATCAAAAATCTGACAAACTTGTTTTTTCAAAATGGTCTACTGAATAACAATATATAATTAAAAATAAAAACTTTTTTTTTTGTAGAATGTCGCTCTTGACAAAGTTTTTGTAAAAAACCGGACTTTTCCATTACACACTGTAGAATGAAAACAAGTGAAAATTTACACAAAGTGAAATGACCATTTTTTTCCAAAAGAGTTATCCTACAAAACGGTGAAAGCCGCATTTTGCTATTGCATTTTATTTAAGAGTAATAACGATTTGAAATTTACAAAAATATTTCCAGTTGCAGTTGAATTGAGCAGCAGTTTATATATATATATATATATATATATATATATATATATATATATATATATATATATATGACATAAAAAAAAATGAGTTATAATCTCCAATATATCTACGGCATAAATCTAAGTGGTTTACACAGGGCCGTATTATCCATTAGGCTGACTAGGCTAAAGCCTAGGGCGCCATGAAAAAATAGGCGCCAGGAAGGGGAGTAATATGAGCTAGACAGGGGAGTTTTAAAAAGTTTAGGTTGAGTGGGGATTTTTGGTGACTAATTTCTCTGTGAATAAGGTGCTTTGGAATGAAATAGGCGCGAAATGGAAGGAATGACCTATTTTCTTAGACGCTCCAGGAATTCTAGCCTAGGGCGCCTCAAACAGTTAATACGGCCCTGGGTTTACAACCCATAGCTATAGTAACAATAAAAATTAAGATTTTTTTTAAATTTGAATGGCCATATTTTCAAAACAAGGTATGAGAATACAAGATAAACATATCACATGTGGTGTTTTTTTAAAATATATTTTCAGTCCAATTTTCGAATTTGGATGGCTAAATTTCCAGAACTAAAAAAGATTGATACATCAAATAGAATATTTTTTAAAGCTCTTTAAAGGGTCTTTTGTAATGATGACATATTATACAGGGTGATCCATTTAAAGAATCCTACTTCTTGTATTATATATATTTTAAGACATACCTAATAAAAATATAGTATTTTATATCAACTTTTTTTTGCGTTTAAGTAACCACGCCTCATCCATGACTTATAAATGTTTCATTATATTTTTTTTTGTGCTAGAACTTTAACGTGCTTTTTCCACAACTCACGTTTTCAGAGTCGGTGCCCATCATAATTTCAATACTACTGCACTGATTTTTACAATTTTTTACCACTATTTCTTTACATTATTTACGAGCTAACGGCGAAGAGCTTTTTTGACGTGACAACGTTTTATAATTCGATGGACCCGGCTGCACGCACCAAAAAAAATACTCTTGTGCCGTTACCTCGCGCGTTCCATTTAAGGCTTGAAGTGCAAGCGAGAGCGCGGAACGAGCGACAAAGAGGCACAATCTCCGTGTTCGGCAGCGTTCGACATCTGTTTCTCTCCTACTTGAGTAAGCGTGCAGTGAAAAGTGAATGTGATGTCAATTGTTTATAGGAACGATAATTGCGGCGATAAAGGTAAGGACGTTGTCACGTTCAACTATCGTCAGTAAACCGACTTTGTAGACAACCGATTTTTTCAAGTTTGTCGATACTTTTTAATTTTCGTTAATTTGAGCGTGACGTAAAAAAGCGGAGGGCTACAAAGTTGTAATAAAACGTAATTTTGACATTTGTGGCTATTTTTTTATTTTAAAAAATATATATTTAAGGATAACGAAAAATATAATATAATACGACCCAAGCGATTTCCACAACCGCAATAATAGTTTGAAGACCTTAACTTCAAAAGGGTCTAAGTGCCAAAAATACCAAAAATGAGATTTTGCTTAAGAAGGTTCTATATACATTATACAAAGCCTAATGATATTAAGAGGGTTCTATATGCCACAGATAAAAACCCACTTTTAAAAGGTAGGGAGATTCATAGCGTATTTCATGTGTCATTATAGAGATTATTCAATGTTTTTTGCTTATAACTTTTAAATAGCAAAATGACACATAGACCCACTTAAATTTAAAATATATATATATATATATATATATATATATATATATATATATATATATATATATATATATATATATATATATATATATATATATATATATATATATATATATATATATATATATATATCCGCATACACATATAAATCCGCATTTAGCATCGTGGGCTCCCATACTATAAACTATTGCGAATTCCGTTTATTTGTATTAATTGACAAACCTATTATTTGCATTACTACTCATATAATATAAGCGTGCAATTTTAAAATAAACAATTGAAAGTTAAATTATCAGTTATGCTTAGGCGCCTACCTTGATTTCGGATTATTTCAATGAGCTTCGTGATCATCTCATATAAACCTAACATTTTTTACTCGCCTTCTAATACGTATGTTTAGGTATTGGTGTATTGTGAAGGTGTTAATTTATCTCGGAAGCTCTTCTAAAGCATTGGGAATATCAGGTTTATGGTAGTTTCAAGTATCATTAATGCCAATGGTAAAATTAATGGAAAGACGTTTGACTATCTGTTAAGATACATGTTTAAATATATTTATTAAAAGTATTTTAGTATTGGGTTTTACTTAACACATGTAAATATAGAAACCGTGTTTTTGGTAGTTTTAGGGAGCTTGGGCAAGAAAAACTGAAGGTTAAACTGTAATTTGATATACCATCGTGCCAAAAAAAGGTACAAAAATCCAGTTCTATCTCCTGCTCTATAAGAGTATTAGGTATGTTTTTATTTTGTCAAAGTTAATATAGTTTCGTGATTTTTACGTTAAAAAAGGACAGATATAAGGAGTGCGATTTCCTATAGACCAGAAGATAATTTTCTACATTTTGGTGTTTTTTTTTAATAATTGTAATATAAAAGGAAACAATAACATGTTTCAAGTTAAAAAGCGATGATGCAAAATGTACATAAATATATTAAAAGGTTGTTTAAACATGAACCGTCAAAAAAATCGGACGGAGGTAAACGGGGCGCGAGAATATCTCTTTTACCTGCACGCCTGTAAGGTTACGTTTATATCATAGGTAAATGGGGCGCCAGCCCTTCCCGAGAGGGGGTGTTGGTCAGGGCAGGTAAGAATTCCTATAATTGACACTAATAATTTGTATACCACTTAATCAGTTCACTTCTCATTGTAATAGTGAATAGATGTGCGAAAAGATTTCCGCTCAAGATTTTAATAGTGAGAAAATGTCGGTATCAGTAATTGAAAGTGTGAGTGGAAAAGATTTAATAGCCTACAAAAATTTTATATTCTCCAAAGAAAGCAATAAATGTTTCGTAATTAATAAAATTTTTAAAAATGGACCAAAATTTTATTTCGATACCTTTACTTTAAAGAAAACATTTGCGCCCTGTTTACCTTTACGATTTTATTGACCCCAAGATCCCTGCGCCCCATTTACCTGTTCAATAAAACTTTACTGAAGGCCTTGCGCCCCGTTTACCACCGCCGAAAAAATCATCCAAAAGACAATGATTATGTATTTTAACTCTCTTTTACTAGTAAACAATGCCCAAATAATTACCCGCATAATTCCTCGTAATTCCCCATACTTCGCCATACTTTTCTATACATTCTCATACTTCGCCATACTTCACCATACTTCGACATTCTCCACCATACTTCGTCATACCTCCCAATTCTACTTTATACTTTTCCATACTTCTTCATACTTTCCCATACTTCCCCATGAACGTGGTCATCGTAAAAGCCCAATGAATGGCTTAGGAGGATATATTAAGAAGTTTAGCGACAATCTCTTTTAAAATGAACCGCCATGTTTTAAACTATAAATCCTGAAATTTTGTAGCGATTTGGCAACGCTGTGCGTTTTTGTTGACGTTTCTCTGACATCCCTTCAATATAAAATGATATATTTACAAAATTTGGTAATTTTCTAGAAACCTGCGGCAACTCCGATTTTAACGAAATTTGGTATACGGGGTTTTTGGGGCGCTAATCACGAATCTGAAAGATTTTTTGCGGAAACGTTTCGTTCTCGAGATATTCATCATCAATGTTCAAATTTGAACTAATCTTATTTTCACTATATTCCCCCTTCTTTTTGCATATAATTCTTGATATAAAGCTAAAGTGTCACAAAATATTTAATTTTCATTTTTAAAATCCCGTTTTCTACGTTTTTACATTATTTTTGCATTAAATTGCGTGGCTTTTCTTTGATAATGCGGCAACCATACATACACATAGGGCTTCATGGCACGCTGGGATTGAAATGATTCAAAGTATAGCTATGCAATTTAATGCAAAAATAATGTAAAATACGTAAAAAAACGAGGTATTAAAATGTGAAAATCAAATATTGTGTGCCACTTTAAATCAAGAATTGTGTGCAAAAAGAAGAGGGAATATTGTAAAAATAGGATTAGTTTAAATTTCAAGTCTGATGATGAATATATCAACAACGAAAGGTTTCCGCCCAACAATTCTTTTAGATTTGTGATCAGCGCCCAAAAACCCCCGTATACCAAATTTCGTAAAATCGGAGTTGCCGGTTTCTAGAAAATTACCCAATATTTCACTTGGCTTTTCTTGAAACCAACATTTTGTCTATGGGCCTTTAATCAGAAGAATGCCTCAATTTCTAAAATTAAAGACTGAAAACACACTTTATCTGGTTTAAATGTGGAAATTCTGAACAACTACAAACGAACAAATATGTAAAATCAAATTATATTACAGTAATGATCATTGCGCATGTCTCCCACAAAAAAACTTTAAAATTAGCGGATTTTTTGACGGTTGAAAAGCAGTTCACAACGAAAAATTGGACGTCTCCGAACAGGGGTTTTTGTGATTAGCAGTTTGGGATTTCTTCTCTACGAACGTTTTAACAAAATGCGCTTGCGTCTGACGGTTTCTGATAGTTTCTGACTGCTCTACGAACAAACCTAAAGGTACTTGCACACATGTACACTTTTGTGGCGTAACTTTTTATAGCGGGATGATAAATAAACTTTATGTTTACACAAGCATGCTTGGGTAAACATAGGTTTATTTATTATCCCGCTATTAGAGTTCCGCTATAGAAAATTGTGCCACAAAAGTGTACATGTGTGCGATTACCTTAATATCGTCGGGTATATTCCTGGATTTGAAGAATGACTTATTTATTAACTTTTTGTAGTTAGTTGTTACAGTATTTTTTTAGACATATATTATACATATGAACCTATTCTACAAAATATTATTAGTCTATTTCACATTTTAACCATGATTACATACCTTTAAGTTTTAGGCGCTACATAAGTGCATTTTGCGGTTTTCCGGAATCAAATTATGTTAACGGAATATAATCCACTTACCTTTGAATGAAACCTATCTTTGCCACTAAGACGCACAAAATTAGAGGTATGAAACATTATATTATTTTATCTAAAGAGTTTTTTATCCTTTAAGTTTGTGGCAATATTGTTTTTTTTAAACTAATATGCAAAATGCTTTGAAAAATTAAACAGTAATATTCCTACCTCTGACCCCATATGAGATACCATTTTCGTAGTTACTTTTATTTAAAAAAAATATGTTATTAAATGTTTTAATTTTTTTTAATAAGAAATCAAGAAATAAATATTTTATTATCATTGTTGCAAAGACAATTTGTAGTTTTCACTTCGCCTTGCTGGTATTGATTTGTGATGTGCTGTTTTTGCATCTAAAATAATTAACCCAACTAACTGATAATTGTGGTAGTGCTGGTGGAGTGCTTTTTTCTGTACTCTTAAGTGTAAATGTGAACACAAGTAATTTTAAAATTTGATATGCACTCTTATTTTTTGGCCATAACTATTAAACATATAAGTTGTGTATAATGTGCGTTTTTTAAATACAATATAATAAGTAAGGTTATTTCTGCATAATCTGAAATAAAAGTAGTTTTTATATAAATGTCAAAAACATTCACATAAAACATAAGCTGAATTTATACAGACAATTAGTGGTTCTAAATAAAGGTTATGTGTTCAATCTGTGAATTCTAATTGGATATTCTTATTTTATTTTAATGTTATTTGTCTGTATCAATTTAGCAATACACCATACAACAACATTTTTAAAACGTCCCAAAAAACTTTTAAAACCTGTTCCTAGAACGTTTTGGGTACTATAAAAACGTTTAGTAAACGTACAAAAACATACTATGACAACATTTTTAAAACGTCCCAAGAAAACTTTAAAAACCTGTTTTAGAACGTTTAGGGACTATAAAATACATTTAGTAAACGTAAAAAAAAACGTTTTTAATACGTTGTTTTTTGCCGACAAAAAACTTTCAAAAGACGTTCAAAGAACATTCACGAACGTCTGAGAACGTTTATCGTGCGTTACCCAAAATCTGCTTGAATGTTTTATAAACGTTTTTATAACAAACTTGTGTTATAAGGGATCTTATTTTTATTGGTAACTCTTCTTTGCAAGGTGCTTTTTGAAACATTATCACAAATTATCAGAATACCCAGATGCGAAAGTGCGGCGAAATATGCTTAGTTGTTTCTATGACCTTGAGAAAGAATAAATGGAAAATCTGCACCAATGCATGGATCGTAATATTTTTAATTTGTAAAAGGTTAAACCGCACCAGGCGCTAAGGAGAGATAGACTTTTATAGTAGTTAATTATGCAGCGTTTTTTATGTGGGGAAAACGGGACAAAAGAATAATACACTAATTGAAAATTTAAATATTTCTTTATTAAAAATATTACAATTTAAAAATGTTATCTTTGTTTTGAAAGGTAGAATATTGTTAGTTGATGTCACATTTAGATCAATTTGTAATAAAATGTCTATACCTGGTTTCACAAAACATTTTAACAAACGATTAAACTAATGGGGGTTTAGAATGTTTAACAAAAAAATAAAACGTTTTCTAAAAACTGCTAATTAAATAAAATAAAGGTATTCCTTTTTACTAGCTTAATTGTTTATTAAAAAATTTTATGTAACTGGGGATTAAAACAGAATAATTGAAAGCAGAGTGACAAAAGTTTTTAAAGAAACCCCGTCGCAATATTTTAAAGCAATGCAGATGTTACCATAGTAATAGGAGTATGTTATTTTTTAAATACAAAACACCTATTTTTTTTATTTAAAATATAGCATTTAAAATGGCAGTGCAGCTATAAATAAAAATAAATATTTTTCTTTCTTTAGGCACATTCTGATTAATATCAATAACTTTATAAACATGTCTAAGTATTTTGTAAAAAGTTTGTATTAATTTTAAATAGTTAAAAAAAATCTGTTTTAAGATTCTTTTAATATTTATCTGATAAAATAGTATTGCTTTGGAAGGTTCTCAGAATTGTCTGTATTTCTTGATGATAATGGCTTAAAAAATATTGTCGGCACAGTAGTGGTAAAAAGACATTTTATTGCGGATGACGAGATAGAAATAAATTTATTTTTAAAGTGATCTCCACACAATTTATAATTCATCAGATTTTTTCCAAAAATCCTTTTTCCGGCATCCAAATAATTATCCACATATTTTTTGTAAATAGAACTTACAACATCAAGAAAATACTTTTAATGCATTTTTATATTAAAAAGTATTATGGCTACGATAACATTAATGTGCCCGATATTATCTTTAGCCTGCACATCAACATGTACGGACTAATTTAAAATAACTTTGTTATATAACAAAATATCACATTTATATTTAGCTCAAGTGGTCCTTGGGGAATCTAAAAGTGATTTTCCGCTCCTGGTACAGTATAAATAAACACATTTATATCCCATATTAAAAGGTAAAAAAATTTAAGAAGACACTGTACTAACACTTTAATAATAAAAAAGAAATAAAATTTCACAAACAGCTAAACACAATTAACTAACTTATGTTCACGTTCTATACAAAACAAAAATATGGGACTAACTGACATCTAGATGAGCATTTGGTCACGTACTAAATCGTGGGGTGTATATCCACCACGCAGTGGGAGGGACCATAGTGGTGAGATATTTCAACGAACACGCTTAGTTACTCATCTGGGTATTCTGATAATTTGTGACATACTCTTCTACCGCCTGCCGTATTCCTAGCTCATTGTTTTGTACTTTCTGTAAGGCTGCCGTCATATCTTAAGGGCTCCATTTTCCACGATCTGATTTTCTTTTGTTTTAGCTATCTTTTTAAGACATCTGAATTTTTAAAATAAAAAAAACTGTTTAGCAGTTGTTTTACAAAGAAGCAGTCTCTCAAGATAGGACGTCCCAACCTAGGAGTACTCACTATGTCCCATCTTAAGAAATTTGCATAAGTTTTTAAAATATAACATAAAATTATCTTTAGATTAACTACTCATACAAGGTATATTTATAAAAATGTATAATCATTTACTGTTTATACGCTATTAAAAAATACATAATTTCAAAAATTTGAAAAGAACATCTAATTACAAATAACCGTTTACCACCGTCGCGTCGCCACAAATTTACTGCATGCGTGATTCCCCGTCGGTATTACAGATATATTATGAGCTTCCAGGTCGTATAAAGAGATGGTGCAATATGTGTAAGATTTCCAAAAATTTGAGGTGTCTCTTCTTGGGAGAGAGATGGAGAAGGGGAGAGAAACAGTTGATTTACCCCCACCAATTAAGAAATGGCACACACCTGCGACTGGTGATTGTGTTCAGCGACCAAAAGAGATCGTCAAAGTTTTATTTTATTCTTGCTTAACGTTGGTAAAAGGACGTGCTTGGTTAAAAGTATGGATTTATTTAGAATTTTTTGTTTCAGTACGCACTTTTTACGTAACATTTTTGTGTCTGAATCAATACTATCAGCCAAATATCTTGCGAACTTTCACCGGTTTGATGGTTAACTTAACACAGCGGGATTACTCGTCATGCGCATGGGAGGTTGTTTTTCCGGCTTGTTATTGGCTGTTATAAATGTCAAAACTCTTGACTTTCACATGTTCAATATGGCTGATGTTTTGTGATTGTTGTGGCTGTATATTTGTTTTGTGTTTTATTCGGTTTGATTTTACGTGTGACCTGTGTTATAGATATAAATTATTGAAACAAAATTTGTGGAAATTTATGGGTTTTTTAATAAATTATTTTTAAATTATTTACGTTGTTTTTTTTTGAATAAAAACAAATTAACACTTTATCTAGGATTTATTTATGTAACAAAACATTATATACATTAATATTTTATATACATCCGTAAAATATATTTAATGAATATCTTGCTGGAGGTTAAAAGCACAATGAACCAATAGAGGATTTCTGTGTTCGTCACTCTCTATTTAAAAATTTGCTTGAACTGTAAAAGTCAGACAAATGATCAGTTTAAAAAGTAATAATAGTGATAAAAATTATACTAAAGCGAAAAAATAAAAGGTCTAAAGCCTAAACACTTAAAAAACTTAATAACTGACCCAGTTAAGGTACAAACCAAGATATAGAGTATGTCTACTTAAGTTCGTACCATAAGGCAAACTTTTTATTAATTTGACGAAAAAATTTAACCATTCGATATTAATTGTTTTCAGTGGTAGGTATATGAAATATCTTAAAAAATATAAATTTATATTTAGAGGAAAGTACACTTATTTTTGTTAATATTGAAAATTTGTGGAAAAAAGATATTTAGTTAGGATTAGGATTTTTTTCTGCAATAACGAGCATTTTTGAGCTTCTTTTACAAAAGTGTTTTATTTCAAAATAAGTATCCAGTAATGTGGAAACTTAAATTTTCAATGTTAATTAAAACCTACAATCTTATCTGCTTCCTTATACCTAAAAAAACAAGTATGTAGATATCGAATAAAATGGACCAAGCACAGTGGCCTACGGAAACTGAAATCCTACTACGCTTTTCTTAGTATAAGTGGGTAATATTAACTTATAGACTACAATACCTTTCAACTAAATAGGAACAACATAAATCTAAAATTTATTTGGTTGGTAAGTTTGAGCATGCTATTTTCATATATTTCTTAAAATTATACACTTCTTTTACATTTAGTACCATTTTTTATGCTAAATAAGTAATCTCGCAATAAAAGTTTAGTTTTCAAGAAATAATTCTATTTAGATTTTTATTTTCAGTTCTCATTTCCCTAAAATTTATACCTAAACATTTTTCCACATTAACGTATTCCAATCTAAGAAAAAAATAGTCTTCTACCAAATAGATTTTAATACACCATTAGCACTAAATTACCAATATTTAGTCATTAAAATATTAATAGATTTCTGTATAAACCACATTTTACACTTTTTATTAATGTTTTTGAATATACCGCCGATTTTGACATTGGGAGTGCGTATGCGCATGCCCTGCCATCCCGCAGACCCTTTCTTCAAATTGTGCCACTTTTCGAAACGGCGATTGATCCTCTCTCCTTGTCTATTCTCTTTGGGTTACGCACCCAAAAACGTCAAATTGTTGCATTACTCGCAAATTAAATGTATACGTATACAAACCCAAGTATTAAACCATGACAACCAGTATAAAAATATCTATGACAAGAAAATCCAAAGTTATTATATAGAATCGAAAAAATAACAATTGAATCATTGTCCATGGCTTCTTTAGATGAGAATTCTATAAAAGTTATCGTCGCTTTATATCGAAAAGCATTATATTAAATACAAGGTCATGGGAAACCGAATTTAATATAAACTATAAGAAAAAAACACGCAAACCCAACAGAAAGGCAAAGATCAGAAATTTTAAGTTTTAACTAAAGTTCATAACAACTCGAAGGAATGGCTAATTTATAGCATTTGATATGTATCTCGAACTGAAATTATGAATATAATTTTTTAACTGCAGTTCGTGTTTACTGGCCGTATTTTTCTCTACTTTTAGTCCAATTTATATTTTCTTTACTTCGTTTGTATGGCTTAAGTTTCAAATTTATCTCTCTGCAGTCGAGGTGATTCTCCAGAAATGGAACGAAAATGTAGAAATCAGCAATATACAGAATGTAATGGAAATACCGAAGTTATCCTTAATCAGAACTAACCAAGTATAAATTGTTGATTTTAATGGTTATAGAGTAAGAGCCCGTAAGCGCAGGGCCGTATTAACTGTCTGAGGCGCCCTAGGCTACAATTTCCGGAGCGCCTATTTTGCATGACAAAAAATTTTGGAAGACCAAAAAAAAAAAAAAGAAAAAAGGTCCGTGCCTCCGTTGCGCTTATTTTCCGGCGCCTTACTTCACCGAAATGAAATTTGATGACCAAAAGAAAAACAAAGGTCATTCCCTCCTTTTCGCGCCTATTTCATTTATTTTAAAGCACTTTATTCACACCGAAATTTGTGGTAATCCCCACCCGACCTAAACTTTAGCGCCTACTACTCCCCTGTCTGGCGCCTACTTTTTCATGGCGCCCTAGGCTGTAGCCTAGTCAGCCTAATGGATAATACGGCACTGCGTAAGCGGAAGACCTTCGTTATTTTGTAAAAGCTGAAAGTTTGTTGGTGCATGCTCCCAACATAGTAGAAGCGATGGGAGATTATAAAGTTTGACTCATACTGGCTTTGGCAGGTACTAGGTACCAAAGGTTATTTAACTGTAAAATAACTTTCGTCCTTTTGTAAAAGCTGAATTTTATATATGTTACTTGGGCACCTATAGGAAGTTATTTCCCCAGTCCGCAGACTGTTTTGACAGTTCCAAATTCTTGGCAGATAAATGGACCAAATATTTGCATTTTAAATGAAATTTTGGGAAAACTGGTCCCACGGTCCCAAACTAATAAATACAAACTTTTGCTTTAATTGGTATTATACAGGTCGAGTTATAACTAAACATATAAAAAGTGCCCAAACAAAATTAGTAAATATTGTAGAGAAATAAATTTTATGTGAAAATTTGAACTTAAAGCATGAGAGTAAAAAAATGTAATTGGTAAATTTTTACATTACGTATTACAACTTAAATAATGGGCAAGAGGAAGCAAACTTAAAATAATAAATAATAATAATAATTTTAAATATTTTTTTTCTTGAATTCGCTGCCTTACGCAAAGTATTTTAAAAACAGTTAATGCATAAGGTAATAAATTGACAAAAACAATTTTTCTACCTTAATTGTTTTAACTTTAAATTTTAACATACAATTAATTACTCTATAACATTTACGTATACAATTTTGTCCTATTTTTAAATATAAAGGACTTTACTCTTGGTAATTTTTTATATTTTTAGTTATAACTCGCCCTGTATAATACAAATTGAAGTAAAATTTGGTATTTATTAGTTTTGGACCATGCGACCAGTTTTCCCAAAAGAACGTTTAAAAAAACAAAAATTTTTGGTCTATTTGTCCTCTCGTAACACCTATCCTGGAATACACTCTACATCAAAATAATTTTAAAACAAACGAAATTACTCTCCAGCAATTTATTTTCTTAGTGCTACTATATAGTTTCCAAATTTAGGGACGTTATTTTGTATCACTGGATGCCAATTTTAGATATAATAGCATCTGTGTATTATTTTTGGTTTTACCGGAAATGACATTAGCTTTGATATTTTAAATGGTATACCCTATATATTTTTGGGATTTGAATTCTACAGGTCATTCCTGATATAAAACTTAAAATATGTTTATAACCTAACTATTTTAGTTTTGGAGAAAATGACGTTTGAAAATATCCAAACGACAACACAATTTGAGAGAGAAAACAAATACAAACATTACAACAATTTAAAATGCCTAAAACAGTTTTTTAAGTCTTTACCTTTAAAGTCCATTATTATACTACTTCCTGTTTAACCGGAAGTGCTTAAAATTTGAACTTACATATGATAACCCTGGCAATTTAGTGAAACACTACATATATTTTTAAGATTTAAATTCTTTGAGCTATTCCTAATATAAAACCTAGAATACACTCATAACCTATCTTTTTAGTTCTAGAGAAAACGGAGTTTGAAAAGATCCGAACGACCTCATAACAAACAGTGTCATGAATATTGTGTCGTCGTCTGGACTTTTTCAAACGTCATTTTCTCTAAAACTAAAAAATATAGATTATGGGTGTATAATAGGTTTCATATTAGGAATAGCTAAAGAATTTAAATCTTAACAATTATATAGAGCGATTTCATTAAAATTACCAGTGTTCTCATACCTAGAAGTTCACATTTTACAGCACTTCCGGTTAAACAGGAAGTAGTACTGTAATGCTTTCTAAAGGTAGAGTTTTTTAAAAGAACTATTTTAAGCGTTTTAAATTTTTGTAATGTTTATTTGTTTTCCCATCAAACTGCATATTGTGCTGTCCTTTGGACATTTTCAAACGCCATTTTCTCTAAAACCAAAAGAGTTAGGTTATAGAAATATGTAAGGTTTTATATTAGGAATGACCTGCAGAATTCAAATTCAAAAAATATAGAGGGTGTCCTATTTAAAATACCAAAGTATCGGTTAAACCGGAAATAATACACAGATGCTAGTATTTCTAAAATTTGCATCCGCTGATACAATATAACGTCCCTAAATTTTAAAAACTATACGGTTGCACTGAAAAAATAAATTGCTGGATAGTCATTTCGTTGTCACCCGGTATACCCACTAAAGAAAGAAATTTAAAAGTAAGATTGATAACGAGTAATGAGCTTTTCCAGACATCTGAATCACCCTGTACTGGGTTAGTAAAGAGTAGTGCAAATCTTAAATATGTTTTACACCGCTGAATGCTGCATTAACATGATTCGATATCCGAAAGGTGCTAGTATATGTAGGAGTTAACAGTGATGTCGGCACCGTTACCAGATTTCCCAACTTTTGTGCTACATGCGTTTTTTTTAAATAAAATCTTTCTATGTAGTTTAAATGCAATTAATTTGGCAGGTCACATTTAGTAAGTTCAAAAATATTTAAAATTCCGATTTAACTATTTATTCGCTAAGATATGACAACACCACATTTTTGGTAAAAAGTACTGCAGTGGGACTCCGTGCTCTATAGAATTCTACACCTCGCTTTCAATCGGAGATTTCTACTCGAGAAGTCGATAATTGCACTTCTTGGTACTCTGTGTCACAATAGACTTAACATCGGAAATGTTCGTAAAATTTCTATATGTGTACTAATTCTTCTCTGTTTAACTGGCAAGATGAAAAATTACACACATACAGCTATTGCGAATTAGATTTACGGAATATCATTATTGAGGAATTGAGTTTTTAAGTATTGTTTTTATTACAGAACAAAAAAGTGTTATGTACGAGTTTTTAAAATTTTGGTAGAATTCGACACGTTCGGAGACCTCGCTTAGAGGCGACCAATTTGATCGACTTCAAGCAATGATTTCAAGAATAAAACGGATAGCTATTAGAAACCGGTCCCCACGTATTTTCAATAGACCTGCGCGAGAATTTTGAACCCCACACTGGGAGGTTTACAGGGTGCACTTGCACATGCGCAGTTATCAAAATACGGTTTATTTTAAGTCAAGTAGTCATGGAAAAATAAAACTAGTCGTCCTTTGTTTTTTACGACTTTTTATGGCAAAGTCAAAGTGGGCAAAATCCTATTTATGGTCATAACTCTTTTTTTCAATTGGAAGGAGGGGGCTCGTTAGAATATCCTATCATTTTATTTTGAATTATTGGGTACCATATAGGCGGAATTTCGGAAAGGTTTTTATTGTAAAAGCATTTAATAAAATTTTTCTTAACCGACCATTGTGCTACATGGTAATATCGATTTATGACAACCTCATAAATTTATTTTTGAAATAAATGCTCTTTTAAGGTATGCTAATGAGACACGCTCATTCCATTAAAAAAAAAGTTTCATAAATAGGATTTTGCACACTTTGACTCCGCGTAAGAAATCGAAAAACATAAGACGGGTAATTTCATTTTTTCATGGCTACTTGACTTAAAATAAACCGTTTTAATCATGGCATTCTAAGTTGAAATTTAAAAATCAAATTTTTGACAGCAGAAGTGTCAAAAAATGACATATGAGGTGATATTTTATTCAGAATGTCATATTCTATCGAAATAAGATAAAATATACCGGTAGTCCATTTTAAATTTTAAAGTAGCAGTCATTTCTGGTTAAACCAGAAGTAATAGAAAGCAATTGGATGGACCAATCCATCCAAAATTTTGTGAACTAACGATATACCAAATATCATGTTTCTATCTGAAAAGTTAAAAAAGTTATAGGGTGGAACCACCTGTAAGAAACACCCAATATAAACCTATAATAAAATGTATAATTATGTTATCCAACAAACAAAATTACTTGGCCTATTATCTTTATAAATAAAACCAATACAAAGTGTTAAAGCCGGTCCTGTTGATAACCTGTGATCAGCTATCGATTATTTTCTAGCAGGCTGTAAAATCTCATTGCGCATGACCGTTTGCACCCTGCGCGAAGCCCAGTGCAAGGGTAATTCAGATTCTCGCTGCATTCATCCATATTATTCTTTAAATCATTGACTTCAAGCGTGTTTTCTTCAACACAG
Organism: Listronotus bonariensis; assembly: GCA_014170235.1. Lineage (NCBI taxonomy): Eukaryota > Metazoa > Arthropoda > Insecta > Coleoptera > Curculionidae > Listronotus > Listronotus bonariensis. The sequence goes on from JACEGR010004913.1 coordinate 67,919, forward strand.
AGTGCGAGTGAGGTAGAATGAAGTCGATTTGTAGAATACAATAGTACACGGAGTCCCGCTGCAGGAGCACTTAAATATTTCTAAATCCGCTAAAGGTTTACCTTTACAAAATTTTGTATTTGGAGGTTTCTGGGAATGTTAAAATGAAGAGCGATATCGTCATTCAGAACCAGATTTAGAGGTGTGGAGGCCCTGGGGCAATAAGCCTATGCCCCCTAAAAGTAAAAGTGAATGAAATTTTGTAGCCAAGTACACCTAATATTATTGTTATTTTAAAATAAAATACCCTATTTATTTAAACTGCAATGAAATAGACATGCCAACAAAAATCTGTTGTCTTGTCTAATTTGTCTCAAGAAGTTATCTCAGAACGGTGTGTCAGTGTCAAACCATTGTTGCTAAGTATCCACAACGTTTTAATACTAAAAGGGCATTTCTTTGATTTCATACTGAATTGAAAGAAGTGTTAAAGAATTATTGAAACTACACAAAATTTAAAAAATAGTTTTAGTAGAATTTCCCATCTCGATAGACGCATCCAATTATCAACAAGTTTATTATATTCGGTAATTTCAATTCGAAACTTTTGCGAAATGTTTATTAAGGTCTCTTACAAATTGCCAGTTGATAACGGTGACAAATAAGCAGAGCTAACGGGCTTATTACTATTAAAAGCGACTTCTCGAACAAACAGGCTGATAAATTGAATTTTTCGCAGAAGTTTTAAACATTTTTAACTGCATTTTAAACTTGTTTAAAAATGTATTGATGAGATCAGATAATGTAACAGTTTATGCTTGTTATAAAGAAATTGCACGGTGCAATGACTCGAATTTGCAATAGCGAGTCTGGCGTATTTAATTTAATAAGGAAATGTTTCAAAAAACGATATAAAATTTTAAGTTGTGTTATAACTGTAGAACGTTTTGTTGTAGTTAACACGGATGTTTTGTATTGCAAGAAATTTCTTAAGGTTTTAGCGTTGCCAATGAGTTTTTAATAAATAATATAGATATTAACAGGTTTTCTTATATTTATTTTTTTTTTTCTCTGCGACCTGTCAATAAAAAATGTATATTAAAGAAACAGGCTACCATGCAACGGCAAAAGAGTCTATTTGCAAGAATACAGTTTTGAGAAAATTCACATTTTGTGTTTTATGTTTGCCAAATAGAAACTATGGCCTAATTAGATTCCGAACTAATTTCATTGGATTTTGGCCAGTTATATGTGCCTGGTATAATAGTTTGTATTAAATATATAGTTTTGCATTTTTATTAGGCATAAACTCTTTTGCCTTGGGTTTTCAGGCAGTTAAATAAATTTACATTTTTGACAAAACGATTTAATGTACATTAAACCATTTGACTATGCATAAAATATAATAATCCTTTACGGAAACCAAACCTGCTTACGTCTAATGTACATTGGCGAATTTTTAATTATGTACCTTTTGGATATGAGGAGATAGTGCTAAGGTTGCGAATTTTTTGTTAATACTATATTATTACAGCAACTGTAACCTTCATTTTCGGGGTATTATTTTTTACATACAAGGAATCTGATCCATTTACAAATTCTATTGCCACAACATCTTTAAAATAAAGCAATGTCAATATTTTTAATTTAAACTAGGGCAAAACAGTCTAATGTACAATAGAGTCTACCAAAATATTACATTTAGTCAAAGGTAAAACCAGTGGCACAACTAGCCTTTGGTTTTTGGGAGCTTAAGCCCCTGTTAATAGAGTGTATTTGCCGAAAAACACTAATTTACTTTAAATGTTCAATAATTTTGGAGGGCTAATCGCCATCTCGGGGGAAAGCTTAACCACCCTAGCCCCCTATTTACGCCTATGGGTAAAACAATCTAATGTGCAATAGCTTCTTTGGCCATGGTTTATCTACACTGCTCAAAGAATCTAATGTACTAGATGGTTTGCCAATGTCTTAACTTTTAACTCCTCCCTCTAGAAACACCGTTTAAATATCAAAATTTGGGACTTATTTTGCACATCAAATTAATGTAAAAACATAAAAATGACCAATTTTGCGATTAGACTCTTTTGCCTTTCTAAGGTAGCAGGGTGTGTTAGATTTTAGTACAAATATTTTAAAGACTGATTTTTGAGGACTAAATATGGCTTCATTTTCTTATAAACATACGTATGATCTCTTTTTTTAACTATGACTTAAAAGCACCCCTTTCGACCTACAGTCATCGTTAGTTGTCAAACCCAAAAAAAAATATTAACAGTCACAAATGTAATTTAACAGAAAATTAATTAAGTACTAAATAAACTTTAGTAAATCAAGCAGTCATAACCCAATACGGTAAGTTTCTTTTGTTTTTTAGTTATTATTTTGCCGAAAACCATTGATTGTAGATTTAACATGAATAAAAGGGCTAAATATTTAGTTTTTTCTGTGATCGTCTTGCTGGTGTCCAGGGTATCCAGATTTCACCCTAATTAAAGGTTATCTTGTTTATTTTAGAGACACTAAAAGATTTTTTAATAGCTCTCTCCGTTTTTGACGTACAGAGTAAAATATATTTTTTCCATTTTTGGACCCTTTCGCATTTCAGGTGGATCCCTTATAACCCTGCCAAAAAAATTATATAAAACCCTAACAAGCAGTTAAGGAAATTCTTGGTTTGGCAAGCCTAGAAAATTTCACTATAACTTGCAAAAAATTAAAAAATAGGTCTAATTAAAAAAAACAAAAGTAAATTGTTCCAAAAAGTGAGGATAGTAACATTCCCCACTAAAACTATAACATTGCTCTATCCTTTTTATAAGCTTTAATAATTTTTTAAAAATTAATTGGCCATATCCCTTTAAATAATTATAAGCTTATTAATACAATAAAAAAATGGTAAGGTAAAGCGATAACTTTGGAGTAATTGTTCTTATACAGTACATTTCTCTAGAGTCCCCTGCGCCTTTTTAATTTTTTTAAATAAAATATAAATTCACTATCTTCACCTACAACAAAATGGCGTCACTTTAAAAAATATCCAAATACCTGATATGGATGATCATATTTCGAAAACTAATAAAGTTAGGCGTACCTACCTAATATGCAATTTTCTTTGATCTTTTTGGAGATCTTTTTAATGGTAATATAATAAACAAAAGCTTCAAAAAAAAAATTGTCCTTACCGACCCTGGTATATTATTACCAGTGTCATCATTAAAAAGATCTTTAAAAGAGCTTAAGGAAAATACTAAGTTTAGTACATCTACCTCTATTAGTTTCGTTATAGCAGAAATATTAAAGAAGCAGCAGCACTATCAAAATTTAGAATTAAAGAAGTTCTACAAAAATAAATAAAATAAAGCAATATAAATTTAAATTGTTTTATAATTTGCCTCGTTGTCATGCTGAGCAATGATTAAATTTTATTCACTGGTTTCAAAATTTAAATATTGATAATAATTTTGGTAACAATATTCCATGCAGATTACTGTTATTTTAACATTTTTCTAAAAGTCAATAATGCATACTGACTTTGAACACTGTTTTAAATATAATCACAGTAGCATTGATCCAAAAACAGTTTTATGATCCAAAAACAGTTTTTATGATCCAAAAAACAGTTTTTATCATTTATAATCAAACAAACTGGAGGGAATTATCTTAATTCTTTGCTTATAACGTCTATACAATAATGTCAATAGACGAAATTTAATTTTTAAAAACAATAAAAATAAGATCTACAAATAAGAAATAACATTTAGTATTACACATTTTTAAAAATGTCTTATTCAATATAATTTATTAATTTAAAAACAAAGAGGGTGTACCATAGGAAAAATCGCATATTTGGTTCATATCTTAATAGATGAATCATAAAATGAACAATTAACCAAACTTAATCTACTAACGCTGAACTACTAAAATCGCATCGTAAAAATACGCCTTTGGTTTAAAATACATTTCTTTAATTTATTTATCAGCCAGGTAGACATAATAGTCTCTGGGCCAGTAAGAACATTCACTTTATGACAATAACACTTTTATAACCTTTTGACGAGCCTACCATGAATATTCATACCACCCATTATGGAAGCGGCGCTTTAACCCAACCTGTCAGTTTTGACATCCCTGTCAATGTCAAATGTTTCGAGTTGTCGGACCAGGCAAACGCGTCACTTTTTGTCGGACAAGTTAACCACGATGTTTTACATGCAATTTTTAAACATTGTGCCAAAAATCGTAAGTGTTAGAGTCACAAACCATAAGGCCCATTGACATGTTTTGGGTATCGGATTGGGCGGGTTTCGTAACTGTAATCCTTACGATTTTTGGCAGAATGTTTAAAAATTGCATGCAAAACATTGTGGTAAACTTGTCCGACAAAAGTGACGCGTTTGCCCGCTCCGACACCCAAAACATTTGACACTGACAGGCTGGGTTTACGCGCTGCTTCCATATACGGTGATATGAATATTCGTGGTAGACTCTTCAAAAGAAATCCCAATAAAAGGTTTTAAAAACGTTTATTATCATAAAGTAAATTTCATTACTAGCCCAGGGACTAAAATTCAGCTTCCAAATTTAAATTATAATTCTCTTTTAAGAAATAAGAAATTAATTGTTCTATTAAATCCTCCAACAATTATTTAAACCTTATAAGCTTGTCAGACGATTTATCGAAAATATTCAAACGGTCAGAAACAAAACGCGAAAAAGAAGAAAACAAAGGATCGGAGATTAAAAACGTCCTGATCCATTCGATTTTTATCTTGTATAAGACCCGAGCATAAGCTGTTATTTTTGTTTTATGTCAAACTCCAGACAGCAACAGATTTTCAATTACGCGTATTTCTACTTGACACTCACTGCTTGCTGTATGTTTCTAAATCATACGATTTTAATTTTATGCCTTCGTGATTTTTCTTTTACCTCCGCATTGATTGCTTAAAATTTAATTTGGAATTCTACCCACTCGTACATCCGTCGTCGATTTTAATTCAAATGCGATTCTGGCGAAAATAAAATAGATTGATATGCATTATAGACGGTACACCACAGAAATGAAAGTCCGTTTTGAATTGCTGCGGAGCCGGGAAATGCGAAAAAGAATTTTTAAAAATGCTTGGATGTGGATAATAACAGTTAAGAAAAATCTTTGATAATTTAAGCAAGTCTTTTTTGTTCAAAGTTGTTACAAAAGCTGAATTAGAAGGGCCCCTGAAACGCCAATTTATAGTGATAGATATTTTAGACCAATAAACAGACTTATACAATATACATATGTTAATTTACATATACATATTTAATCTCAAGTTGTTTGGAGACAGTAGCGAGCCGTGGTTTGTCTAACAGGGAGCACATTCTAGAATATTTTAATATTTTGTTAAAAATAGTCAATTTAGAAAGCCCTTTATAATCTTAGCCCAAAAATATTGACGACCAAAAAAAAGGGCATCATGTAAAGGACGACCTGTTACTTCATGCTTTCCTTTAAAGCACTCTCTTGCATATACATATTAAATATTATATTAGCCAAATTTCTACGAGGGAAATTTTTTGCTCCGGAGGGATTATCCCCCGACCACCCTCTGAATTCAAAGCTGATGATGTGGAACAAGTAAAGATGGACTTCCATTGTCTTAATATATTTAAAATCACCTCGTTTCAACTGGTAAGTATCTCCAGTTGCCTTTAGGTGAGTTCAGGACCCCGATTTTTTACTTGGGGGTGGAAATTTCTGATAGAAAAGGTGTTGTGTTTGCCTCTTTTATTACAATCAGAAGTGGGCAATTTGAACAGAGAGGAAAGAAACCCTTTTCTTTAGAAATTTCTACTCCCTAAGTCGAAAATCGTACCTCAGGTGAAAAACTTACATTTTGGGTATCCGATCACTGATAAAACTTATACTGCTTAAGCAAATAGTTTTGGGATATCGGCGAGTAAAGCGACAACAAAGGAGGAATAATCGTTAGACTGTTTCTTTTTCTCACATTGCCTATGAACGACTTCATTTGGCTGATTCTGTATTTAGGTATTCTTACAAATAAGTTTGATAGAAATCTTTTTTGAGAACTCTGTACTGTATAAATCCTAATAAATTTAAATTATAAATGAAATATATATTTTTAAAGTTTACCGTTTTTCTAACAGAGACTGTGACGTTTGTGGTCTGCTACCTTATACACGTTGTCCCAACTCTATTTATGCACAAAATAACTTTGCCCCTTTCCAAAATACAAAAAGAATCTTTAGATAAATGTTTATCTGCATATACCCTTTTTAATAACAGTATTAGATAATATACAAGGTGTCTCAAAAACAGCATTTTTATTGTCAAATAGTTTTTTTTTAATAGAACGCTCTGTATGTTTTAACAAATTTTGACTCTATTAAATTCTACATCGAAAATATGAAACACTTTATACGTTAATTATTGTTGGTTTTTAATATATCAACAGCATCTTGGTATACCCATTAACGATTAAAAGTGAAAAAAGAAAATAATGTTTTGTTTCTAACTATTTTTAACACGCTTTTATTAGCTTGGGTTGTAACTATCTATCTATCTATCTATCTATCTATCTATCTATCTATCTATGTAACGGAATCTTTGAGCCTAATTTTTTACCAACTTCCAGCGATTCAATTTCTTTGAAACTTTGCACACGTATCAAGGACCGATGACAATGCAATAATTTAAAAACAGTATCCCGTTATCCTGATTAGGACCGCCAGGATAAATAAATTCCTTTACAGATCCTCTGTGTCTCTTGCCAAAATGGCGAAGGAATTTTTTAGTGATAAACTGGAGCTTTTATTTTAAAAAACTAATTGATATATCGAACTAAAAAATGAAAAATAAATAATAGTTTAAAAAACTAAAAAAACACGCTTTTATATGCAACCGAACTAAAAATTAGAAAATAATTTTTCATTACAAAGAGTTTGTCACTTCAGAATAAAAGCGTGAGGTGCTTAATATATTAAATGTTATAATTATTCTATTTGCAAATATCTATGAGGGAAAAGTTATGAAAAAATAGTAAAATGCACCCCACGCTTTTTACTCTGAAATGACAAACTCTTTGTAATGAAAAATTATTTTCTAATTTTTAGTTCGGTTGCATATAAAAGCGTGTTTTTAGTTTTTTAAACTATTATTTTTAAATAATTTTGTCAGTGCCAGAGTGACAAATAACATGGTCACATGTAATGAATTACCTTTTATTTTAAGAATTAATAGATAGGTCAGCTATTTAGTTTTTTTTTAGATATATTTTTAACCTAAAAACCAGCCATAATTGAGGTATTGCTGTTTTTTTAGGACAAGTAAGTAAATATGTGTCTAAAATAAACTACGTTGCTGACGTACCTATTAGTAGTTCTTTCCATAGAAGGTAATTAATTACATCTTACCGTGTCATTGGTCAATCTGATACTTTATAGAATTATTTTAAAATAGTAATATGAGTATATTAACATGCTGTTAATATCTCAAAAACCATAACTTATAGTGTCTTATACATTTTTGACGTAGAATTTAATAAAGAGTCAAAATGTGTTAAAATATAGAATCTGTTACATTTAAAAAACGACGAAAAATCTGTTTTTAAAACACCTTGTATATTAACTAATACTGTCATTAAAAAGAGTATATCCAGACACAAGGGCGCAGATAATTAGTATATAAGTAGAATTGGGCCCCCTGTAAATTGTTAAAAAAAAAAATTAAAAACACGGGTGAACAATAATTGGTTGGTACAGACATATTTAATACATTTCCAATTTTTATGTTAGTTTGTTTGGTTTAAGTACCCTTTAAGGATTTTCCTTGCATGCATTTTCTTCTCAATATGGAAATATTTTTGTTTTTAACACGCTTTTATTAACTTGGGTTGTAACTATCTATCCATCTATCTATCCATCTATCTATCCATCTATCTATCTATGTAACGGAATCTTTGAGCCTAATTTTTACCAACTTCCAGCTATTCAATTTCTTTGAAACTTTGCACACGTATCAAGGACCGATGACAATGCAATAATTTAAAAACAGTATCCCGTTAAGTTCCAGCATTTTCCAGGAAAACCGGAAAAGTGAAAAATCGTACGTTCTGGCGGATGCGCCAGATTAGACAATTGAATAATCGAACTTGACAACATTTGCCGACGGGTTGGGGACCAAGGGCTCAATTCTGCTAAATTGAACTCATTCGTTCGCTGAACATATTCGTTCCGGGAGCGTATAACCTTCATCTGTTTTTTTAACGAACGAATAACCTTCACTTATTTTTAAAACAGGCGGTCATAAAACAGAAATCTGTATTACCATCTGACATCTGACAAAATTCACAGTCATAACATAACCTAAAATTCCTTTAATGTGAAATTAAAGTTGAAAAAATCAGTTAACTAAGCTATTAAAACAAAGTATACACTTTAATTGAAATACAAGAAGCAAATAAATAATTAACATGGTCCTCCGCAGCCAGAATAATCATTCGTAAGCAAAATAGTTCCTAAATCACATAACCTATAACCAAAAAGGTTCGTGAAGCGATCTCCTGCAGCTGTCGGCGCAAAAGCGCAAAAGTGCGTGAAAGCGTTAGCCTGAAGCTCACTTGGAGTAAAATGAATATGTCAGTTGTCAAAATATAGATTGAAAAGAAAAACTATGAAAAATTACTTATTGCTTTGGAAAAGTAACTAACAAGTTATTGCATATAACTTTTATACCATCTTCCATTTATACTTTCTAAAAGAAGGCCTTTATTGAGTGTTAGGTACTTGTACCGAATGTTAGATTAGGACAAAGACTGGAAATGGAGATTAGCAAACTACATTAAAATATCACTTAAGGTAAGTAAACTAAAGTAAACTCATATTTAGAAAAAACCATTTATGGTAAATTTCTTTTTAGTTTAAAAAGGTAATATTTTAAAAAATATTTGTCTTATTTATGCAAATTGGGTAATTGTTTCGAAAGTTGGAGCAACCCCATTTTGACCAAATTTGATATACAGGGGCACAGAACTAAAAAATGAAAAATAAATAATAGTTTAAAAAACTAAAAAACACGCTTTTATATGCAACCGAACTAAAAATTAGAAAATAATTTTTCATTAAAAAAATATTGTCACTTCATAGTAAAAGCGTGGGGTGCTTAATATATTAAATGTTATACTTATTATATTTGCCAATATCTATGAGGGAAAAGTTATGAAAAAATTGTAAAATGCACCCCACGCTTTTTACTATGAAGTGACAATATTTTTTTAATGAAAAATTATTTTCTAATTTTTAGTTCGGTTGCATATAAAAGCGTGTTTTTTTAGTTTTTTAAACTATTATTTATAGTTAGTCACTAAGGATTAAAACAAGGAAGTTTATGACCAATAAATACAGATCTCTTAATCTCCAAAGATTTCAACCTTAGGAAGTGTATTTAAAACTTATGTTTTATTCAAACATGGTAAAATATTTTGCAAAGATGTGGAAATATTCATAAAAGTTTATCGTAAACATTTTAGTAATTTCTTTCATATTTGATAACAGGAAGGAAAGAAAATCACAGCGGCCTAGTCGACCAGAAAAATTATCTCTAGTGTTGGGATCACTCAGATAAAAAGTACTTAAGTAGTCGATTATTTTTAAAAAATGCTGATACTTCATTAGTATAATGAGTACTCGAGCTATTTATTTACCCTGAAGTTGGGTTATGAGTGAACTAGTGATAGTGAGAAATTGTATCATCTGTATTACAAAATAAAAAAAAGGTTAATATGTACCGGGAGTCAAGTTATAAAATTACACCCCCATATACTTTTTATTTTTTTATCGTACAGGGTGGCGCCTTTTCGTTGACCTTGCAGGGTATAGCGAAAACTAAAAGGGATAAAACAAATCTAATTGCGCAATCTCGATTTCAATTTTTAAAACAAATTTAGTGAGGAAATTAAATCATGGCTAACTTAATTCGTTTTGGAGATACAAAGTGTTTTTCAATTTGTGCCAGGCACTTACTAGCTTGATTTAACAGAAAAAAAAAATTAAAGGATTTTTACGTAGGATTCAGTCTATCAATATTTCAATCTATATTTTTTCCATTGAAATACCACATTTGATATATCTATTTTTAATAGTTTCGGAAATATGGCTATCATTGGGATCAAGAAACACCCTATATAATATATTACTGGTGCATAGATAATTTAAAGAGGGTTGAAAAAATACTATTTGTCTCCTATAGGTTTGGAAATATGACCATCTAAATCTAAAAAATGGTAGATTAAGCTCTAAAAATTGGAAGTTCATATTTCCGAAACTGTTGGAGAAAATTATTTTAAATTATTAAGGGCCTTTAAAATGTCTTTTTAATGGAAATAAAATATACAGGGTGTTTTATTTAAAAGATGCCATTTTATTATCGAAATCCTGACGATGGTTATATTTCCGAAACTATGACAAATTAAATATATTTTTGTTACGTCTTTAGAGGCAACCTTTCTATTGGTAAATAATTTAAGAAGAAGGTTTATATGTATAATAATATAAAAATCATATACAGAGTGTTTTAAAAAATAGTTTACATTTAAAATTCAATATTACTAAACGAATTTTGATGCGTTTTTTTATAAATAGAGTGATTTAAGGAAAAGGTTTATATGTATAATAATATCCAAAGAAACATATACAGTGTGTTAATAAAAATAGTTTACATTTAAAATTTGATATTGACGTTACTATTGCAATTGAAAAAAAAGTGTTTAAAGGAATTGTGCACAGGTTTCCATGGTTTATAAAAAAAATAGAATTGTCACACAGGGTGGGTTAAAAAGATGGTATATTAAAAAACCCTTAAAACTAAAAAACATTCTTACTATGTTTTTATACCATCAAGAAAGAGGTTTACAAAGTTGTCTGAATATAAAGATTTGCAAAGTAATTATTAGTATTTAAAAACATATTTTACAGGTTGTACCAAAATTTTTATATTAGGTTTCTTATTACTTTTTAACGGATTTTGATATTTTTATTTTTAATAGATAAAGTGATTCAAGAGGAAGGGTTGATACTATGTATATAATAATATCCAAAATCTTCACGGTACAGGGAAGGGGAAAATCAAACACAAAAATCCGAATTATTCTTTCAGGTACCTCTCGTGACACCGGGACTTAAATTTATAAACTTATTAATTACTTTAGTGCTAAATTACTTTCCTAATGTTATAAATATCACCGTCGCCTCACCCGGTAGAACCTCGATTTACTGAACAGCCGTTTACCCATGGAAAGAAACATTAGTATGAGTTATTTTAGTTACCCAAATATCATCGATACCGTGGTAACCGTTCATATGTGAAATATACGTATAGCAGGGTGAGTCGGGAGGAACGCACCAAACTCCAGGAGTGTAGAGTACACTTAAAAATAATTTCAAAAAATCCATATGTTCTCATTTAATTCTCATTTGTTTTAAAAATATCGCGTAAATAAAATGTTATAAAGGGTACCGCTTTTTATCACAAATGATAAGTACCGGTTGTTTGGTCCGTTTTGTTGTTCAGACATTTGTCAGTTTCAGTGTGTTTGACGCGTTCATTTTCGAGTTTGTACGAAAGAAATCTTATAAAATGCCACTCATCTATTCAAATTTAGAATATGCAAATATGGTGTTTCTTAAAGAAAGACATAACTCACTCAAAAAAGCAACAGGAGCCCTTTGCAAACGAAGTAGAATGTGTTTGGAGGTTAATGGCGGTATTTTTAAACATTTGTTAAAACAGCACAATAATTAAAGGAAATTTTGTTTCTTTGTAATTGCGCCATATTTTGAAAAAATATGGATTTTTTTAAAATTATTTTTACCTGTACAATACACTCCTGGAGTTTGGTGCGTTCCTCCCGACTCACCCTGTATATATATTTTATATATATATATATTTTATATATATATATATATATATATATATATATATATATATATATATATATATATATATATATATATATATATATATATATATATATATATATATATATATATATATATATATTATGACATGACCTGTTCGTACGGACCGGACACCCTGTATATTTTGTAAACATAAGGAAGTTTTTTTTTATAAGGCCCTAGGAAAACAAAACTCAAGAACTCGAGTGATTACTCAATTATTCAAAGAGCTCGAGTACCAAGTACTCGGATATTTATATCATTCGGTTATGTCCAATACTTATCTTCTTTCAACTAGCAAGTAACCCGTGCTTCTCGAATCGAATAACACAGTGGAACCTGTATATAAGAATGCGTCTCTCTAATTCCCTGCCCGGGCCGGTTCTTTAGAATTCCCGATAAAAATGCGCCGTTATTTTTGCAAGCTGCACTGGTCGGATTTTGTTATTTTTATTATGTTTCTCGTCCCAGTCGGTTACTGACCTGACTCTACGTCTACAGGGGCTCTACTATCGGAACAAACGACGTTCGGCCATGGGCGCCGAAACTATTTAAGGTTCCCATATAACATTTTTTGCCGGCAAAGCATTGGCAAAAAGGTATCAAAAAGTACTCAAAATGGACAAAAGGCATATTTTTGCCTAAACCTTTTTAATGATGGATGCCATCATC